>VDFB02017976.1:0-16913 GCA_007258455.2 Sequoia sempervirens
CAACATATGTAGAGATTATTATCTTCCAAGATGCTCAACAACATGATTAATACTATAGAATGCTATTGAGTAAAGGCACATAGGCAACATAGGATAAAACTATAGATTTTGTAATCTAGATGATAGCATTTGATACTATTCATACATAACATCTGCTACTCTCAAACACATTAGGATACGAAAGAAACAAAGAAAATGATAGACGTTGACACCTATGAATTGACAAAGCACCCCCAAATATCAAACATTGACTACGCGCTTAAGAGCAAGGGGCTTTACAGATTAAGTACTTTTGCATACAATGTTGGCGATTGTTTGTTTGACTCATTACAGCTTCTGCTTAACAATCGCTACACATCAATTCAACTACGAAACGGAGCTATAGATTACTTCTTGAGTTGCTTTCAAAACAAGGACAAAGAAGCAATAAAATCATACAACTATGAACTAGATCCTGATACTCTATATACATTGCACAAAGTACATGATCAAACCTTATTTTACGCTTGAGTCACGATTATACCTGAAACCAGTGATTGCAAGAAGTGGATTGTGGGGTGACTTATTCTGCATTCACTGGATATCCAAATGGTTGAATATACAAATATGCCTTTGTTCAAGAACAACAACAACAAGGTACTTACAGTTCAATACTTCTGACTACACAAAATCAGTCTCTATACTATTTCATGACATCAATTCTTTAAGTGGACACTTCGAACCATTGTTAAACATTGAAACACAAAACGTAATTTCAAAACAGCCCATAGGTTCTCATGAAATTAAAAAATTGTGCACAAAGTACCCTCAGATATCAAACATTGACAATGCCCTTAGGGCTAAAGGCCTTTATAGATTAAGCACATTTGCATACAATGCTAGCAATTGTTTGTTTGACTCGCTTCAAGTACTAATTAACAATCAGTACACCTCAACTCAATTATGAAATGGAGCTATAGATCATTTCCTAACTTGTCTTCAAAATAAGGACAAAGAAGCAATTAAATCATATAACACTGAACTAAATCCTAATACTTTATATACATTGCACAAAGTACATGACCAAGAAACATACTTCCGCAAAATGCGATTGTCTGCAAGACCATGCACAAACCATAGTGAATGTGGATTGTGGGGTGACTTGTTCTACATTCATTGGATATCCAAATGGTTGAAAATACAAATAAGCCTCTGGTCATTGACAACATCAAGAAAGTACTTAGATTTCAATGATTCTGGATATACAGAATCAATCTCTATACTGTTCCATGATACAAACCCTCTGGCTGGATATTTTGAGCCGCTTCTAAGAATCAAATCCCAAAATCTAACTCGCTAATGCTCAAGAAGCTTACTCCAACTTAAAAAGTCGATCAGAAGTCGTCTACAATACAAAATTGCTTACTTGAACAAGACACATGCTTTGCCAAAAAACTAGAAGAATTTGATACCATTTGTCACAGCAAACAATTTTAAACATAAATCAACAATAAGACTTAATCACCTGAAGAACTTGATTAGAAAAGAAAAACAAAAAGAAAGTATACCTACCAGTCCAAAGAAAACAAAAACATTGTCACCAATAGAAATTTATAAAACAACAATACAAGATACACCAAAATACCCATGTGCAATTTTCCAAGTGCTCTGTTTCCACAAGGACATCAGGACATTCAAAGAAAAACAAAAAGAACTATATTGTAAGCTACTACAATCAGATTCCTTACCACTCACAGATTTCATATGCCATGTATGTTGTACTTTGCATTAAAACAGTCCACTATTCCAAAGTATGCTACCCCACAAAAAATAAGAACTAATAGACCATTGTGCTATGTGGAAAATTTAAGTTAGCTAGAAGAACGACTTGTCTCACTTAGAATTGCATTTGCACAAATTTGGGAACTAGGGTTCAAAAGGTCTCAAATAGGCCTAACAGGTTCTATTATAAATGTTCTTGTTGACATGAACATTGTACAAAAGAGCATTACCACAATCAATTAACGCTTACACAAACAATTGTTGTTTCAAATTTAAAGAGGCACTTGTGAACTACAAAATGCATTTCAAAAGGCGGTGCGCCCAAATGTCATCATGCGAGCTTTGGCCTACGGTCGCAAGGGACACATCACTATACAAAATGCACAAAGTCCACATAAACCAAGATTGGCAAGAAGTTCTCCAATGCACTCTAGAAAATGAAGACAATAGTGCACAAAATACAAGTGAAATAGAATCAGATAGTGAAATGGAAAAAGAAAACCCATTAGAAACATTGATACATGGATTTATTGAATCTAGAAGTATCCATAACATGGAAGACAAGATTATTGAAATTGCACCTACAGAGGACAAGTATCCAATTGGAATATTTAAGGACATGTGTGCTGAAGAAATGAATTTCCCAACTTTATTCTTTGGCAAACCACATGATAATGACATTGTAAAAAACTTTACATATTAGAAAATAATACGCTGGGAGCTCTTACAGTCACAAAGACAATTTGCATATCATACAACAAACATTTTTTTCAAAGCTATTAAGGTACTAATACAACAAGTACTGTCTACAATGACAATAAGAATCTGAAAAGGCCAGTTAAAAGGATGAAAGCTATTTGCAAAAGACGTTAAACCTAAAACCAAATCTAGAAAAAATTCTTAAATCAGATATTGGATATGTTGATTTCAAAAGAATAAGAATCTCTCCAGACTATTCACAACAACTTAAGAAAAATGTATTTGCTATGATTCGACAACTAGGACCGCCGACATTTTTCATCACTTTCACTAGTGCTGAGCAAAATTGGGATCCACTAATTCAAACATTACAAGAGCTGCACAATCTACACCAATCAGCACAAAACCGTCAAGAATCTAATGGCCCAACACACATTGACAAATTTGAACTAATCAAGAAAGACCCTATCACTTGTGCACGTTACTATAAACATAGAATAAATGCAATAAAAAAATTGATACTTATAGATGACTCTTTCTTTGGAAATGTCATTGATTACTTCTCAGTCACTGAGTTCCAAAATCGAGGAAATGAACATGATCATTTCCTCATATGGGTTAAAAATGCACCAATCTACACAGAAGATAACAATGTGGACATCATAGCTTTTGTTGATAAGTATATTACTTGCGACACCGAAAATTTGGAACCTTCTTTAGCAATGCTACACAAACATCATCTTACAAAGAAATGCAAGAGATCAAGAGAAAAGCGACTTTGCGGAGCCTGTTTCCCTTTCCACAATGCAAATTGACTACTTTTACCTTGGCCTCAAAGGCCCAGGCGATAAGCTGCAAATGCTGCCCGACATCTTTGCAAAGGAAACTCAAAACAAACTATATGATGAAACATTCCTTTTCAAATGTTCTTGAGAAGAAATAAGAAACTGGCGACAATGAATTACATTTGAGCTTTTGAGCTCAACATTAAAAGCGATTGCGCTTTTTACAGAAGCCATCACAAATATGGAACAATGGTTTTCAAGGGAGGAAATTTAGGATCTTTGGAAGGCTAATACAGATGCATAATTTGTCTTGAATGCATATGCAGCTGCTATGTATTGTAGCTCATATATTGCAAAAGTAGACAAGTCAATGACATATGCATTCAAAAGAATACGTACAGACCACAAGCAAGACAATATTGATGCAATACGAATGGTGAGTAAACTTGGAAATGCCATGCTTAACTTGCAACAAATGTCATCACAACAAGTTGCACATATTGTTTTGTCACTGCCATTAAACTACAGTTCAAGAAAATGTATATTCATTGATACACGATCTGACAATGATCACACATTTATACTAAAATCTGTTAAACAATTGAGCAATGAGCTAGATGAATTAGAAAATGTTCTTGCGAAATCTATAATAGACTACTATTTGAAACGTCCTGAAACAATGGTGGACATATGTCTTGCAGAATTTGTTTCCAGATACAACAAATACGGTGCTACAATTGAACCAAAGGCCAAACCAAATGTGGTACGGTTTATCAATTTCAACAAACACTTTGATATAGAGAATCATTGTAGAGATCAATTGGTTCTCTATGTTCCATTTACCATTAATGAGCATACACTCAAACAAAACTTTGACTCTTGGGAACATGCATACGTGCACCATGGACAAACCATTCAAACAAATAGTGCAAAGTTCATCCACAACACAAACTCCGCATGGGGTGACATTGACAAAGCTATAAATGATCTTCAGTCTCTTGAAGATGAAAAGCTCATTGACCTAGCAATGCAAGCAAAGCTTCGCCAGAAAGAACTATATGACATACAAACAGACCTTCCAAACATAGGTCGTTCTAACCCAAATACCATACATTCCAATGGAATTTGAAATCGCAAAGCATCCACAGATTATAGATAACAATGAATGCTACAAGTTAAGACGAATGTTAAATAGAGAACAACAAGCAATTGTTAAAGATATTCTCATAAAAAAAGATGAAAAACATAAAAAAACCATTGCACTTGTTTTGTTGGGAGCAGCAGGCTTTACAACAAAGGAGCCATCTACCAAACTCTCATTACATGTAGCAATTACATTTGACAATAATCAGTGAGGACAAACTGGGGAGCTTATTAAGCATATACGAGGTAAAACATATATAACTTGCAGGGGGATTCACATTACATTCAACATTTCACATACCTTTTAATACATTAGAATTCCTGCCACTGAACATTGAAGTGCTTGACACTATGTCAAAGCACTATGATCAATTGCGCATACTTCTTATAGATGAGATATCATTAGTTGGCTCAACATTCCTATGGTATATTGATAGAAGACTACGAGACATAATGCAAATGCCTACAGCATACTTTGGAAACCTTGATACAATATTTTGTGGTGACCTTTACCAGGCACAACCTGTCCTTGACTCTGTGGTTTTTGAAAATAGGCCTACTCCAATTGAATTAATGCCTTATAGTTTCTGGAAAGACCATATAAAATGCTATTCATTGGTGACTACCATGAGACAAAAAGATGAAATATTTATTTCAATCCTTAATAGACTACGAGTAGGCATTTAGACAACTCATGACATAGACTATCTTAACAAAATTTTCTTTCATCTTGTACCATTTGATCCATTGCTTCCACACCTTTTCTATAGGAGAATTGATGTTCAAGCACATAACAACAAAATGCTATCAATCATTCCAGCCCAAATGATAGTGCTAGATGCAATAGATGAACTTGAGCAGGACCTTAATGTAGTATGAGTATATAGTCACACAACGAAACTTCCATTACAAATTTTCTTAAAACCAAACATTCTTGTTGAACTCTATGCAAGGAACTATAATGTTCAAGATGGCCTCGTTAACGGTTCAGATGGAATTTTTAAAGCATAAACAACACAAAACAATATTGATATTGTCTAGATTAAATTTAATGACCCATCAATCGGACACTATCAATGCACAAAACTAGCACAATGCTATTCTACTATCATTGACAAAGACTGGGTGCCTATACAACGCATTGCTAGGCCAATCTAGAAAATAGCAACAAACAAGCAAATTACAATTAGGAAATAATTCCCAATACAAGTAGCATTTGCATGAACCATACATCGATCCCAAGGATTAACAATGGAGGCCTTGGCTTTTGATCCAACAGGCATTAGAAAACATGGGCTAACCTATACAACTCTATCACGAACAAAATCAGCAGAATCATTATTTTTGTTACAACCTTTAACTACACAAAACTTTAAAGTTAAAAACAAAATACAACTAGAAATGTCTCGTCTCCAGACATATGCACAATGGCAATTTGATAACCAAAGCACATGTTAAGAAAACAAATCACATTTGCTCCTATGTACATTGAACACTCGTAGATTGAAAGCACATGCAGAAGACATTGTCAATGACTATAGCATAATGCAATCTGATATCTTGTGTCTCCAAGAAACACATATGCAACCCTTCGAGCTAAATATCTTGCTGCAGTATTTTGATAGCTTTTTTGTGCATAACATACATGGCATAGCAACTTTAACCGGGGAAACATCTATTCCACCAAAAGTCAAAACAACCGCAGAAGCAATATTAAATATTTAAAATATCCATTAAGGTAATGCTATCTAACAATGAACTCAATGTTTGTAATATTTATGCAAGACCTACAACTGCCATAGATGAAGTAATCGCAATCTTGCAAATAATTATTGCATCCAAAAATTCAGAAAAAATGTACATTTTAGGTGATTTTAATGTGAACATGTTTTCTGAAAGCAAAAGCAGAAAAATACTTCACAGTTATATACAGTAGAACAATATAGAATTTATGTTGGACCAACAACACAACATGGGAAAGTCAGTCATTGACCACATTTGGTCCAACATGACTACAAATATATGCTCTATCTATAAATCAGAAGCATATTGGATTGATCATAATCCAATTTTCCTAAAATTGCATATTGCCCAGCAGACAAATTCAACTTTATAGAACTTATAGCCTTATATCACTTTTATGCTTTGCAATGCCTTTTTCAATGCTATATCCATTATTTGCAGGAGATCTATGGATGAAACTAAAAGACAGTCAAAGCAAATACAAACCACGCAAGAAGAATCAACACAATGGTAAAGCACTCATAGTATTATTCCTTCATACTCATTCAGCCAAATCACAAATATTCAAATAACATTGTTCCAATTCTTTGCAGGACGCCAAAAGATGTATCAAAAAGACAGGCAAAACAAGTGCAAATTGCACAGGAAGAGTCAGCACAACGGTAAAGTGCTTGGTTCTTCATTGTACCACCATTTGCCCAGCTTGCTAATATTAAATTAGCATTCAACTGACATTATCCTTGTTCCTTGTAGGACAAGAGTCAAGAAACCTAAGATTGTTTCAATCGAACAGCTAAATGCAAAAAGAGCTGGAGACACCTTCCAAGGTGATGTGCTTGTTGTCTACAAAGCAACATTAGATAAGGCCAACAAAACACAGGAAATGTTGCGTGCTGATTTAACAGATCACAAAGCAGAAATGACAATCACATTAAATGTTAGTGGAAACCTTGTGTATAAACATGAGCCTAAAATAGTCCCGAGGTTAGCTATCTCAATCTCAGATTTCCAAGTTGCACCTAGGATAGATTATGACAGAGGTGACTGTGATTGCATTTTGATTCTAACAGACATAAGCACCACTAAAAACATCCCATGCCTCTGTCAAGAGTACAAATTTATTCCAAGTACAACTATCGGCCAGCTACTAACAACTATAAATGAGTACCTAGCTGGCACAATAGTTGTGCTAGTAGTTGGTGCCAAGAAGATGGGTACCCAATTTGCAGTTGACATCAAAGATGGCCACAGTGACATAGACAGAGCACAGGTATTTCGGTCTACAAAACTTTCCCCTATTCTTTCAGTGAAAACCTTTTTCTCATTGCACAGTGGTCTCTATAACAATTTCTGTAACAAAATCTAATTCTCTCATTGAATCGCAGGTGCTATTACGGTAAACATATGAGCAACAATACTTTGCAATCGAAGACCAGTTGCATACAAATAAAACACCTACAATGCTTTTCAAGAATATTGTAAGAAAAACATATCAAAAGAACACGTTTCACACATGTCGGTCAACATTTATCTGTAACTTGAATGACAAAAGAAGCTTGGAAAAACTCACCAACCTGCTACACTCAACTTTTAAGGTAATGACATTCATTTTTTTTTTAACTATTGCATCTGAACCTGTATTTTTTGTTTCCTCTAACAATTTAGAACCATATTCTATAGGTTTCTGGTACTTTAAAAGCAGCAAATGCATTTTCCAATCCATTTCATGCATGTTGTCCAAAATGCAAATGCAAATTCACTGGCTATGGCACACTCCAAGAAAAAACTGCTCACTGCAAACAGTGCAACCAACAAGTCAATTATACATTCTATTTGCAACTTAAAACTATCATTACAACTTATGACAATCAAACAATTCAGTCTTCAATTGACTAGGTCACCATGCACCGTCTATTGCCCAAACTGCAAAACCTCAGCTATGAAGACTATATCAAGGACAAGTCAGCAGTGATATTCATCCTACGGGACTTCAGCGCTGAAGGACATTTTAGCCTTGACCAAAACAATGTCATTGTTGAAGCCATTTGCATTGGCAAATAGACAGGAAACATCACCAAAAGGTAAAAAAGTCATTCATATGTAATCTTTTTCTCTTGTGAACCAGTGCCTCAAATCACCATCCATACAAACTATGTTTATAATACATAGCATTTTCTTAGCTTTACAGGAAACTAGGAATACAGGACTACAGATTTACATTGTTCAGACTTTAACTTTTTCGCCTTTCAATGCTCTAAGACATTTCACTGGTTTTGACATGTTAAAGACATCTTTGGTTTTAAAATACTCTATTGCTATTATACATTTAGACACTTTTATAGGTTACTATGTTAAAGTCTTCTCGAATATGGACATCTGAAAATCTAATTTTGTTTTTGCACCTACGAAGACAATGGTTATCTATGTACGTCTGACATATATGTTCAATAATTATTAGCCCTCCATGCATAATGCCATTCAAACTATATAGTTTAAATGTTTCTTTTTGCATTCTGTCGTTTCTAGCTTTTCAAATATTTGTTCTTTGTTTCTTATGTTTTCAAGAGTTTATGGTCGTTGAGCAGAAGTTGTTATGGTTGCACACTCCAGACCCATAAACAAGTTACTTGAGGCAATAAATAGTTATTTTCCTATGGCTTTTTTCATTTTATGCTATTAATGCAACCAAGTCTCAACACTACTTTTATGCATTCTACTTTATAGTCACTTTTCCATCACGAATTCTAATGTATAAAGTACATCCCTGTATAGAGAAATCCATTTGTTGCTTTCGCTACATATATGCATATTTACATGTATATATGCCTCTATGTCCATATGCACATATGCACATTTTCATGTATGCATGTATTCATCTAGGCTTCTATGTATACCTGTATGCAATTGCTTATACATGTGTCCATGCATTTATGGATGTCCCACTCTAGCCTTGTAGCAATTTATTCCGTTCTATGGATATTGCATATAGGAACACTAATTAGCTCTTTCACCGTAGACAACATTTTTTTTCATAAATGCCAAGTCAAGCTTATATGTTTCAAGCTACATATATACTCAGACTTAAAACTACTTATTTATGATCTTTATTGTTCTATTTTCGTAGACATGTTACTATTGCAATCAAATGTGTAAAGCATTCATGTCCAAAGAAATTAGAAACATGATTGGCAATATGTTACACAACCTTGTGTTATGCCTTTATAGTATTTTTTTCATTGCATTTCAAGAAAAGCAGAAACTAAAATTTTATTCATATTATTTCATCTATGGAATTTAGAGCTTTTGCAATAATTATTATAGGCATAGAGTTCAGTGTTAAATAGTTGTATTGTTCATGTCATGGCTTCGACATTCTTCATGTCAAATTGCATTATGTGACAAAGTTAACATGTAAAAACCAAAGTGTCCATTATGAACACTTATTGCATTCCATGGGACCACATTTCTTTGAACAGTTTTTTCGAACAATTCGCTTCCCTTGTGTATGCTTCCATATTTTGCATATGTGCCTGTGAGCACATTAACTATAAAAATTCACAAAATTCCTTTATTCTTTATGCTTTCATCATAGCAAGAAAAGCTCAAAGCAATTGCAGACTTTAGGTTTACATAACACAGGCTTATAGAACACAAAAACAACACACAAAAAGTAATACAGATGCATAGCAAGTGGCTTATCTCTATATTAAATGACAAAAGTACCCTGCCCACGTGTGGCCATCAAGCCATTCCAGCGCGTTCACCTCTAGCCAGATGCCATTTAATGCGTTTAATTTGCATTCATGCATTGCACTCGCATTTTCCTGATATTTTAATGCATTAAATCTGCATTCATGGATTTCGTACCTCTAGCTGCCAACTTTTACACTATGCCTTTGCTTAAATTTATTTAATCATTTTATGCGTTCGCATTTTCCTGAATTTTTAAAACAATAATGATTTATAAAGCCACTCAGACAAATAGAAATATAGATAAGTGCTAATCTTCCAATATTAAAATTAGCTCTCCAAATTTAAACTATACAAAAAAAAGAAGTAATATGTTATATGCTGAAATGTGATTGGCCGATGCTCCCAGTTAAAAAGAATTCCCGACAAATGCATAGGCAAATTAAAAATGGGTTCACAGGAAACAACTTTTGATTCTGAATCCATATGCATACTTTGATTAGAACTAGTGGCTGAAGGTACATAATTCATTGATACAAACTCAATGCATTGAATGGCATCTGACTAAAGGGGACGCTGTTTGGATTGCTAGTTAGTCTTTGAATATATAGCAAGGTTCAAGGAGCAAACTCTCATTATCACACACGTTGACATAATTTTGGTTCCAAAGCTCTCTTTATGGGACCGCTTTGCAGTAATAAAAAATATACAAACTTTATAGGGCTCACATGCATGAAGTAAAATGGACAAGAGAGTTTCTACATAATTCCTATCAAACACAGATGAAACCTTCTCATTTCAACAAGAAATTTGAATAGATAATACTAAAAGTAGTTTAAAATATCAATTTATAATCAAACTATAAGAATGCCTTAAAGCACTATGAAACCCTACTTGCATTTCACAATTGTGAACAAAGAAAAAGGTTCATTCTAGAAACTCACCTTGTACTCTTTTCTTGAAAAATTTGCTACAATTGCAGAATTTAGGTTAACATTGTTCCAAACTTGTCATTACAGCACAGGTTACTAATACATTGGTTCTAAAGCTCTCTCTATGGCACAACTCTACAGCAATCGAAGATATATAGTCTTTACAGGGCTCCGATGTAGTCAACAAAATAGACAAAAGGGTTTTTACATAGTCCCTTTCGAACAACATTTCATGCATCCACATTTATTCCATGAGTTTTGTCAAACACTTCACTTGCCTTTTGTATGCTTTCATTTTTTGCATATGTGCCTATGAGGACCATAGCTATGGCATTTGACAAAATTCTTCTATTTACATGCATCCATGCATCTTGCCCAGAGATACACGTATACATGCATCCATGTGTACTGCAATACATGCATCTATGTATACATGCACCCATGGATATGTGTATCTATGCAACTTCATATGCAATTCATGAATATTTCCATTCATGCATATTTAAGCATTTATGTATCCAACTATGCATCCATCTATCTATCAATGCAACTATGTTTCTATGTATTCTTCTACCTATAGATGCATCCATGCATATATGCATCTGTGCTTCTATGTGCATATGTATATAGGCATCTATCCATATATGTGTCGATGTATCTATGGATACATCTATTCATAGATACTATCTATCCATGCAACTATGTTTCTATGTATTCTTCTACCTGTAGATGCATCCATGCATATATGTATCTGTGCTTCTATGTGCATATGTATACAGGCATCTATCCATATATGTGTCGATGTATCTATGGATACATCTATTCATAGATACTATCTATCCATGCAACTATGTTTCTATGTATTCTTCTACCTATAGATGCATCCATGCATATATGCATATGTGCTTCTATGTGCATATGTATATAGGCATCTATCCATATATGTGTCGATGTATCTATGGATACATCTATTCATAGATACATGTATCTACGCATCTATGGATACCATGATAGATGTCCACATCCATGTATCTATGGATACATGTATCAAGTAGCTCGTTAATGTGAAATGTGCCCAAGGATAGTTATACTTATTTCTCTCCTTTAATTGTTATATATTCAAAGACTAATTAGAAATCCAAACAGCCTCCTCCTTAGTTAGATGCCATTCAGTGATTTTGCATCAATGAATAATGTACCTCCAGCTATGCTTTCAAAGAATAAGTTGACAGTGTGTTGCTTTGAGCTTTTCCGTTGGCATCAAAGCATAAAGCATAGGCGGATTTTGTTAAAAGTCATGATTATTGTCCCCATAGGCATAAATGCAAACAATGGGAGCATACAAAAAACAGGTGAATTGTTTGACAAAACTCATCAAAGGATAACTATTATATATGATTATTTGTTTACATATTCATTCATTTGTAGAAGAAAAAATGGGAAACTAATACAATAGTAAATAGTTATAACCCGCGAAAAGAATAGACCTGGAACAAGAGCAACATCCAAAAAATTGTGCTTTAAAGTACCTAATGCACTAGAGAATTTATCATAGCACAATACAAATTTTCATTTGCACAGAGATAGACATATGCATTTGTAGCTATATGCAAATATGCATGAATACATCCTTCCATGTAACATATGCATTTCTAGCTATATGCAAATATGCATGGCTCCATGTATACATGTATTCATTTCTCCATCTGTCCATGTTATTCTGTTTTTTGTGTATACATGTGTCTCTCAATGCATCCATGCATATATCTGTGAATAGCTCTACATTTTTCTCTGTCCATGCATTTATTGTTTTATAACACATCAGCGTTTGCATTTTTTCGGTTTCATGGCCTTCCATATTTATTGTTTTCATTTTGCATTTTTTTACAAGTTTTTGGTAGTGCTGATCCGTCTTGATGTATCTATTTGCATTTCTACTACAGACAGTCTAATCATTCCAATGGTTACATATAAGATGTTGGCTGCTCAAAAACAAAATGTACATATATTTACATATTTTAAATCTGCATTAGCTTGGGTGATTTCTAAGAGAGTTTATTATCATCATATTCTAAATTGTGTTCTTCTTGGAGACTTTTAGAGCTTGTCTCTTGAAAGTGACTTACTATTATCAAGTATTTGTAGTATTTTTCTTACTGTATTGTTTTATTGTGCAATTTGATTCATTACAAGTGGTATTATAGAATAATATTCGCACTATGAAGACAAGAAAAAATCATATATGTTATTTTAGAGTTCATTTTAGGAAATATATATCTCTCTAATTTGTTAAATATTTTTTCAGTTTTCAAATATTTTTCAAGGTCATATTCAAGTTATTGCAATATAAATTCTAAGGTAATATCCTTAAATATCATTATATTTTTATATCTATTCTTCTCTTGTCGCATTTTGAGGAACCTCAAGGATCTCGACACCTTGTTTAGTACGAAGGAGAGTGAGAAATGGGACATGAGTCTTTTTTCTATGTTTGTATTGAAACACTCAGCCCTATGATGATTTTAAAATGCATAACCAATAACAAACTAGACATTCTTCCACCCTTTGTTCGAAGAAACGATCACTTCATACCCTATTCATTCCATTCATTTCCATTTCCACCCTTCCATGTCCTTTCTTCTCAAATCAAATACATTTCAAAATCCATTTATATGCTTGGCTTCCATCACACCAATCTGTTGCATTCCCTTTTTCATTCAATCCAGCTCCCTCATTCAAATTTTTATTTTTCACATTTAATTTTAAGCATGTAACTCAAAAATGATAAATTCCTACCATTTACATTCCATTCATTCTCATTTCTAGGGTCGCACATCCTTGCCTCCCATATCAAATACTTTTCATAACGCATTCATATAGCTTATTGCATCTCATCATTCTCTCAATTCCCTCTCTTTGTTGCACTTATATAGCTCAGTCTTCTTTATTACACTTATATAGCTTTATCTATCTATAGCTCAAATATACCTTCATCCATCACAACAAAATTCACACCATACCAGACAGAGGCAAAAATGAAGAAAATGTCAAGGTTATGCAATTAAACACTGAGGGCTTTCAACATTACTATCATAACATCTAGTTGTATTCAAGAGTTCTTTTCAAAATGTTTTTTCTAAATCTTGTTTATTACAGATACCTAAGAGCACGTATCACAGTTTCTTGGAGACTAAAATGTATCATCAGATTTAACAAATATTTCCATGTATACATGCATTCAAATGCATCGTTAGATATCCTTTATACACTTGTTCAAAAAACATCAATGTATTATTCTTTCGTTTCGATCATAAATGTCTTTTGTATATCTTTCAAATGCAAATTGTTTCTGACATTTCTAACTTTATTCACGTAGGAATATGTAGTTTCTTGTTTACATACCAAATTACATGGGCTCATGTACACGTGGCTCCATGCATAGATGTTTGCATTCATCCATATATTTATGCATTCCTTTGATATATGCATTGCTAATAAATAATTAACCTTTCCTCTTTTTTTTCATTTAATACTGCAAATGCAAATTGTTTCTGACATTTCTAACTTTATGCACGCAGGCATATATAGATTCTTGTTTACATACAAAATTACGTGGACTCATGTACACATCCATGCATGTATACATGTTTACATGGATCCATATTTTAATGCTTCCCTTCGATATATACATTGCTAATAAGTAGTTTGTTTCTCCTATTTTCTTTCATTTAATACTGCAAATGCAAGTTCAGTCTCATCATGCTTTCAGACTCGTTCAAATGCCGAGGATGCTTTCCACTCTTGTGTGCTTTATGTGCACAATCGATACATGTATACATGCATACATGTATACATACATGCCTTAAGCATTGTTACAAATGTTTCTCTCTCATTAAATTTCAATGCAAAGTGCTATAAACATGTGAATTATTTAAGTGTGGCTACATTTTATCTTACGTAATAAGGTTCTTTATATCTTTGCAAATGATTTTATGTTTAATATATATACACAAAGATATCTATTCGTATTACATAAACAAGATTAAAATCTTATTTATAATAAAATCAATAGCTTTCTAGTGATTCATCTAAGAATTTATTGCGATATAATTACATTGTTCTATACACAAAAAAATGTTTTCATATTACATAACCAACATTAAAATCTTGTTTCTAATACAATCAATAGCTTTGTATAGAACTAACTTTCATATTACATTAAAAAAAAGATTAATTGATCTTAGTAAAGTTTACAAATAGACCTTACACTATACACAAAAATATGTTTTCATATTACATAAGCAACATTAAAATCTTATTTCTAATACAACCAATAGCTTTATATAGAACTAACTTTCATATTACATTAAAAAAAAGATTAATTGATCTTAGAAAAGTTTACAAATAGACCTTACACTAGCACATTAAACATAATTTTCTTTACAAATGGACATACAAGCAAAAAAAAGAGGTGTAGTAAACTCTATTTGCACATGCATATAGATATGTGTCTATATGCAATAATGCGGACACATGTAAAGAATGCAATATTTTTTAGTGTCTGGTCACATGTTTTTGTAAATTCTTGCGAATGATATTTGATGCTTAATAAATATTCCTACATCAAAACTTTCTTGGAATTGAAATGACTAATTAATTTATGGACCAAAAGGTTTATTAAAAAAATAAATTTAAAATTATGCATTGTTCATAAGTAATTTATTTCTCCTGTTTTCTTTCATTTAATACTGCAAATGCAACTTGAGTCTCCTCATGCTTTGAAACTTGTTCAGATGCCGAGGATACTTTTCACTCTTCTATGCATTTTGTGTCCGTCGATACATGTATACATGCATGCATGTATACACAGGTAACACAAGCATTGTTACAAACATTTAATATTGCTTGCATTTAATAATTTAAAGATAACAAGAATACATTTTTGCTTCCTGAATAAGATCATAAAGGATGTTTCTTGTTCCAAATGTATACAGACTCATAAAAATTCAAGTTTTCATTGGTATATCTATAAAAAAGTCCACGTATACATGGTACCCAAAATTTCAATTTTGCATGCATCCATCAACACATGTCAACTGTTCAAATCTCTTTATGGACCACGTTCCCCATGGACCCTAAACATTCCACGCATTAATGCACCATTGCAAATTATTTCAAACTTTCCTACCTGATTTTAATACATTTATATTCCTATCTCCTATATAATTACTTTTTCTCACTCATAGCTAGATGCTTTTTACCTCTTGGTAGGAACTCGACACTTGCGTCACTTGTTAAAATACGCACAGTTGAACAAAACAGAATTAGTTTTAGGTTTCAAGTGTTTAACAATTATTTCCTACCGTAACATGGGCACAAAGGTATTAACGCCTTAATTCCCCGGAAGGTATTAAATAATGGAGATGAGCTTATTAATTTACTAAGCCCCAAAATGTTAGGCGCCTGTCTCATTTTCTAACACCTTTGCATAATCTCTAATATAATAGTATAATTTTAATATTTAATATATTATTATAATTATATTAAAAAATAATTTTAAAAAATATATGTTAGAAAGATATTTTTAAACTTATTATCCCATGGAATTATAGCCAGATTTTAACTAGTGATTAATGTTTTGAATTTCAACCAATTAAAATTGATTATTTTCTTTTATACATTATATTTGATTTTTTTCTAAAGTAAAATGTATGTTTTTTAACTTTTTTAATTTTCAAAATTATTTTTCTTGAATATCATTGGCTAAATTTTTTTAGGAGGGCTAGTGATTATGGGGAATTGAATATAATATTTTTATTTTGCAATTTCATTGGCTTTTTTTAAGCATTTTTTTTCTTCTCAACTAATATTTGCACATTGAGATGCAAAAATTATGGCAAAGTTAAAGTTAGAAATGTTAATTTATAATAATTACAATATCATTCATTTGCAATTTTGTTGGCTTTTTTTTGCCACTTCTCAACTAATATTTGCACATTTGAAGATGCAAAAATTATGACAAAATTAAAGATAGAAACTATTAATTTATAATAAAATAATAACTATTTTTTGAATAATTTGATATTTGAAATCAACTATTTAAGATAAATATTTATTGACACATTATTATAGTTAAAATTTATTTGTTAAGATAAATGTT
>VDFB02017977.1:0-14786 GCA_007258455.2 Sequoia sempervirens
CATTGATTTTTATCAAGATGATTATATTACTTTTGAATGAACACTCTAATGACATATATTTCATTAAGTTGTATGGGATTTGTTTGAAGTTTTTAATCAATCAAAAGAATCAATGCCTCTCAATCATGTTGCATGAATGAGCACACTAAACACATCATAGGAGTTTTGTGCAACATTCAAATAAAACCCATACAAATTGAAAAATATATATGCTCATTCATCCCTCAACCCTCATGTTTCTAGGGATGACTCTTTTTTCATTTTTATGTTTCACATTTATGACTTTAGTCAACCACATTTATGACTTCATTTATTGCTCATAAGACTATCATAAGTTGCTCTTTTCATCTTTATTGCCTTATCTATGAGACCACATTTCTTTGAAGCATTTTTCAGATAGTTCGTGGCCTTGTCTATGCTACCACATTTTTCATACATGTCTACTAGAGCATTTTATCAAACAGTTCATTGCCTTGCTACTATGGCTAAAAGTTTTTCTTGTCATGACATTCAATCACCATGAGACCACATTTCTTTGAGGCATTTTTTCAAATATTTCATGTCCTTGTTTATGCTACCACATTTTCATACATGTCTACCAAATAATTTTATCAAACAATTCACTACCTTGCTGCTATGGCTAAATTTTTTTCTTGTCATGGAATTCCATCACCATGAGACCACATTTCTTTGAGGCATGTTTTAAAATAGTTCATTTCCTTGCATATGCTACCACATTTTTCATACATGTCTACCAAATGATTTTTTCAATTAGTTCATTAGCTAAACTCTTTAGCATCAAGGAAGTGAATTGTTTGATAAAATGGTAGACATTAGCCACAATTAGCAGTGAACAAAATCTATTTTTTTAAATTCATTAGCAGCAGGGCAATGAACTGTTTGGTAAAATTATTTGGTAGACATGTATGAAAAATTTGGTACCATAAACAAGGAAAATAACTATTTGAAAAAAATGCCTCAAAAAATTTTGGTCTCATGGAATGTCATGAAAAGCAAATGCAATTGGCAACTGCTCCTAGTTATTAGTTATGCAATGTGAAGTAATTGCATAACTTCTTTGGTTGACTTTGCAAAAAAGTATATTGTAATTGAATTTTTTTCATCTATTAGCATCTATTTACTAGTTATGCAATGTGAAGTAATTCTTTGGGTTTGAAAGATGTGCAATGCAATGTAATAAATGATATGAATATAAACTACAAAAATCTATTTTTTACAATTCATTAGTTAAACTCTTTAGTAGCAAGGTAGTGAATTGTTTCATAAAATGCTTTGTGGTACCATAGACAAGGAAATGAATTGTCTGAAAAATGCCTCATAGAAATGTGGTCTCATGGAATTCCATGACAAGCAAATGCAATTGGAAGTTGCTCCTAGTTATTAGTTATGCAATGTGAAGTAATTGAATAACTGCTTTGGTTGACTTTGTAAAAACTATATTGTAATTGAAATTTGATCATTTATAAGCTATGGTTTATCCTATATCAGATTTTTCTACTTATTTTCTTGGAATTTTCACCTTTGGAACTCTCTCTTCTTTCAATCATAGGGTTTTCCCTTCTTGCTAAAGAACCACATAGAGCATGTTGGTTTAGATCTTGACATTGACAAACCTTATGAAGGTATGGATTCTATTGGTGCTCCTTTGGTTGATAACAATTACATCCCACCATTCATGCTTGAAGATTGCAAATCATCTACATATGAGATAGCTGATTTTGATGATGATAAATTCTCTACACATGAGGGAAAATCAGTAAAATTGTTGCATGGCAACCAATATCACTTTGATGAGTTTTAACAAAGGTCTTTAGCATTGCAAGATTTAGAAGAACAAGTTGATAAAAATTCTTCATTGCCTACATTATAATTCTAATCTTCTATGGTAGCCACATCCGAAGAAAGGCACAAGGTTTGAATTTCTAACTTATAACAATGGTCCTAATTTTCTGATTACTGACAGTAGAACTTTACCTTTGCATACTCATAAGTTATCAACCCATATTCATGGAGATGACAATGTTATAAAGTCTTCAAATGTTAGTACTAAAGTTTTGTGTTTTAAACATGAAGAATGCATTGTGAATTCAAGCCACAAAGGTTATGATTTTAGACATCATACCATGGAGGATGTTAAAATGACACAAGATATGTGTGATGGAGGGTTAAAAAGAGCTAGGAAGGCAAAGATGTTGGTTTGCCAAGAAATAAAACACTTTCAAGAGGTCAAGGAACATTGCTATCATATAGATCAAGCAAGAAAATGAAGAGAAGCCTGTCTTTGATCACTATTCCTTCCAAGGGAAGAAGACACATGGAGATAGAGCATTTAAGGGATGGGCCTCTTGAGATGAGGAAGCAAGAAGAACATGTAGATGAGTGTGAAAAAGAGAAGAATCATCATTTCAAGTGGTATTTTTTAGTTTGAAAAGTTTTGTTCTAATTCATATCAACAGTATGTGGTTGATGGGTATGATTGATAATGTTTCTATGATAATCATTCTTCACACCCATGAGAGTCCATTCCCATTTAGATGGACTTTTGACATTGGAATGTTTGGTGCACTACTTCATGGGGATAATATTATAAGGTCTTATTGAATAGAACAATAGGTAGATTATGGTCCTATACAATGCAAGTGAAGACCTCATGTGAACAATAAAAGGAAACCACAACAAAAACATGTGATGAGATCAAAAAGGCATATTTCAAATGACGACTAATGAGGGTGGAAATTTCATACAGAGAAAATAGTATTAAACACTAAGGGACAATGATCATTCAAGATCTTAGATCATATACACATGATAAAAAACAATTTCATTCTTTATACTTGACTGAAATGAATAATATGTAGAAGGTGAGATGGAGATATATGAATGTAACCAAGCTACACCCCAATGAAAATAAGCAACTTAAAAATTTAATTCAAGATGTATATGGTTTCCATGGAGTTAAAATTTATGTTCCCTCTATAATCTAGATACAAATATGAATTCATATTAAAAAATAGGAAAGAGTGCAATTTAAAAAATTGAAACTTTATAATATATGCCCTTTTCTCATTTCCATAGCATTTAGAACACAATATAATGATACATATTGTAATAACCCAAAAAAAACTATCAATTTATCATTTCTTTACAAATTCAATGTACATACTTACAAATCAATCCAATGAACCATTTGGGTTTGCTCTACTCCTTATTGTGTCAAGTGTTGCCTCATGGTCAAACTCACACACCTTCCACAAGTTCTTGTTGACAGGTCTACCCCAATATTTGATCAATTGAATTTTGGTTTCCACAACAAGTTTTGAGTAGTGGAGGATATTATGATGCGTGTCAAAGTCCTCAAACAACCAGACATCATAGTTCTTATGAGGTTACCTTCTATACCATGTTCTAGTAATAACTAATGAACTTATAAGATATTCTATGTTTTCTCTATCTGTAACTGGGGCCTCCAATTTATTTTTAGCCTCAATACAATGACACAAGTAATAATATGTTCCATATTCATTGTCTTCATATGCAATCACTGCATAAACATTCCCTGCATTGATATGTGCACCTAGTTGTATGAATTTAATGAACATTACAAAAAAAATACAAAGTAAGATATAACATAGAATTTTTAAAACTATGCAAGAAGATATAATACTTGTTTCTAGTAGATATGATACCCTAAACCCTTAAACCCTCAAACCTCAAACCTCAACCCTCAACCCTCAACACTCAACCCTCAACCCTCAACCCTCAACCCTCAACCCTCAACCCTCAACCTTCCAGCCCTCCTTCAGCCCTCCCTAATCCCTCAACCCAATACCTTAAACCATATACCATAAACCATAAACCTTAAACCCTAATAACTCAGCCCCTCAACCCAAATCTATCCTAAACCCTCAGCCCTCGACCTTTAATCCCTCATTACTTAAACCTAAACACTAAGCCGCCAAACCCTCAGCCCTCACTCTGCTGCATTAAGCCCTCAGCCTAATCCCTCAGCCTTATACCTTAAACCTAGTCCCATGAAACTATAGGCAAACCCTTGAAGCCGCCAAACCACCAATCCTCAAGCCTCAGCCCATGAAACCATCGGCCTCGAGCCCTCAGCACTTAAAACCTCCCAGCCATTAAGCCTAATGTCTCGACACTCAGCCCTCTGCCCATAAATTAGGCCTAACCCCTAATTGCTCAGCCTATATCTTAAACCCCTCAACTCCACCATAATCCTCCAATCCTCCAGCCGCCACCTCAAACGCCGCCATGTCCCTCCCAGCCCATGGCTCCTCATCCCTCAGCCTCAACTCTCACCCCTTGTTAAGCCACTCGCCTAATCCCTCAGCCCCTGCCACCCTATACCTTAAACCCTAATCCCTCAACCCTCAACCCTTAAACCCTTATCCATAAACTTTCAAACCTCGAACCTTAAACCCTAAACCCTCAACCCTCAACCCTTAAGCCCTCAACTTTCAAGCCTCAAACATTAAACCAACCCTTAAATCCTCTACCCTCTACCTTATATGTTAAAACCTCAATCCTAATCCCTCATCCCTATACATTAAACCCTAATCTTTCAACCCTCAACCCTTAAACCCTTAATCCCTAAAACCTCAACCCTTAAACCCTCTACCCTTAAACTCTCAAACCTTAAATACTTAATCCCTTAACCCTAAATCCTTAAAACTCCAACCCTCAACTCTCTACCCTATACATTAAACCCTCAACCATAATCCCTTAACCCTATACCTTAAACCCTAATCCCTCAATCCTCAACTCTTAAACCCTAATCCCTCAACTCTAATCCATATCCCTAAACCCTCAACCCTTAAACCCTCAAGCCTCAAGCCTCAACCCTGAAACCCTAAACCCTTAACCCTTAAACACTCTGACCCTCTGCCTCTGCCACAACCATTAGGCCACTCCAAACCTAATCCCTCAGCCCTATACCTTAAGCTCCTAATCCCTCCCAGCCCTCAGCCATTAAGCCGCCAATCCCTCAGCCTCTGACCCTCTGCCCTATGTAATTGAAGCTCTCAGCTCTAGGCCTAAACCCTCAGCCATAATCCTCAGCCTATCCTTAAGAGCAATCATTCAACACTCAGCCCTTAGAGCCCAAATGCCTCAACCTCAGCCTAATCTATCCCTAAACCCTCCAAACCTCAGCCCTTAAAACCTCAGCAACCCTTAACCCTCTACCTCACGCCCCATACATTAAACCCTCAACTCTAATCCCTCAACGTATACCTTAAACCATGTCCTCAAATCTTAAACGTCGACCATTAAAACCCTAATCCCTCAACGTCCTTAAACCCTCCAACCTCAACCCCTCAACACTTAAACCCTCCCAGCCTGTAAGCCTTAGCCACCTCCTTCCTCCAAACTTCTACCCTCTGCTCTATAGAACAAACCCTCAGCCCCTAAATTTTTCTATAGCCTAAGCCTAATCCCTTAACCTCAGCCTTAAATCCTCAGCCCTTAAACCTTAATCCATCAGCCCTCAGCCCTTAAGCCGCCAATCCATTGATCACCAGCCCTTAAAACATTATCCCGCAGCCCTCAGCTCTCTGCATATGCATTAAAGATCTTAACCCTATGCAGCCAAGCCTAATCCCCTCCGCGTTTAACACTAATCCCTCTGCCTAATCCTATCCACCATAACCTCGACCACTGCACCGGCTCCCTCGTCCTCAACCCCCAAACCTCCAACCTCCGCCACCACCCACCTAAACCGCCAAAACCCCTCTACCTACCACATTATCCACCTTCTATCCCTCGGCCTATATCTTCACCTAATCCCTCCAAACCTCAAACCTCAAACCCTCAACCCTTAAATCCTAATCCCTCAACCATCAACCCTTAATCCCTTAAACCTTAAACCCTTAATCCCTCAACCCTCAACTCTCTAGCTTTTACATTAAACCCTCAACTCTAATCCCTCAAACCTATACCTTAAACCTAATCCTCAACCTTAAACCTAAACCATCCAAACCCTGACCCCTAAGCCTAAACCTCAACCCTCAGCCTTTAAACCCTCGATCCTCTGCCTATACATTAAAATCTCAATCCTAATCCCTCAACCCTATAAATTAATCCCTAATCTTTCAACCCTCAACCCTTAAACCCTCAACCCTCTACCCTTAAACCCTCAAATCTTAAACCTTTAATCCCTTAACCATCAACCCTTAAAACCTCAATCCTCAACTCACTACCCTATGCATTAAACCCTCAACCATAATCCCTCAACCCTTAAACCCTCAACCATAATCCCTCAACTCTTAAACCCTCAACCCTCTACCCCTAAACCCTTAAACCTTAAAACCTTAATCCCTCAAACCTCAACCCTTAATACCTTAACCCTCAACCCTCAACTCTCTACCCTATACATTAAACCCTCAACCCTATAACTTAAACCCTAATCCCTCAACCCTCAATCCTTAAACCCTAATCCCTCAACCCTAATCCATATTCCTAAACCCTCAACCCTTAACCCTTAAACTCTAAGCCCTCAACCCTTAAACCCTCAAGCCTCAAGCCTCAAGCCTCAAGCCTCAAGCCTTAAACCCTAAACCCTTAAAAACCTTAAACCCTCAACCCTCAACCCTAATCCTTTAACCCTATACCTTAAACCCTAATCCTTCAACCCTCAACCCTCTAGACTTAAACCCTCAACCCTTAAACCCTTAATCTCCCATCCCTCAACCCTTCAACCCTCAACCATCAACCCTTTACCATATATAAATTAAACCCTCAACCCTAATCCCCAACCCTATACCTTAAACGCTAATCCCTCAACCCTACACCTTAAACCCTAAACCCTAAACCCTTTATCCTATACATTAAACTCTCAACCCTATACCTTAAACCCTATGAATGGAAGACAAGGTAGAGTGTAGGAGAGACCTAGAGAGGGTTGAGAGAGAATGGGCATGTATTTGTTAAGAGGGAAGGAGGCAGATATGGAGTCAAAGTTAAAACTTTGACTATCCATGATCAATCATAAATTGTAAAATCTAAGTGTTATCTAAGTTGCAAAGAGAGACACGAAGAGAAAGTGAAGTTAGTTTTTTTTCAATGCAATCAATTTGGCAAGCGCCAAATTTGGCACTCGCCAAATGAGCTACATTGGGAAGTACCAACCCAAAGGGTTGGATTTTGCCTTGGACATCCAACCCAAAGGGTTGGATGACCATTTGACACCATGGATGTGATTTTCTCAAAGGGTAAAAAAATTTCACATAATTTTGGTTGTGCTAATCATCAAGTTTACACGTCTTTCAATGCAAGTTTATTAAAAACCACGATGATGTTAAGCTCTCTTACCTATATAACCATATAATTATTTTAATATTTTGATTATGTTAAGGTTTTCATCCATAACTTCTCTTATTATTGAATCCATTTTTTGTCAAAAATTAGCATGTGCTAGTTTTAGGGTAGACTTTTAATCGTTCATCAAAATTTGAAACAAATTACAAATTTTAAAACTAGATTCCATTCTACACGTAATAAAAAAATTTATTTTTGATTAGTTTTCAAAAAAAAAAGGGGGAGCACACTCAAATTTTAGCTTTTCAAGATTTGTCCACTTCGAAAATTAGTAAAATATTATATATTCATTAAAAAATTAGCCAAAAGAATGGGGATAAACTACATGGTGTTAGCTAATTTCTCACCATTTGGATTTTTAAAATTCTAAAAAAAAGTTAACAATAAAGGGAGGGGCCCACATACACTATGCTATTTTTTTGATAAAAATAGGACCACTTTTTCCCCCCCTTTTTGAAACCCTTAATCTTCATTATTTTTAAAGAAAATTAGTAGCTTAGAAAGTAGATTCAGAGCACTACAACTCTTGTTCTTGTTACATCTTCAAATTTTGAGTATAATTGTTATGGGACGTTTTCCCCAAGAGAAGAGATGACATGAAAAAACCCTTTAGAATTAAAAGGGAGATAGAAAAAATAAAGGATGTTATGATCCTTTGGTTAAAAGAGATATTAATAAAGAATATATATAAAAACTCCTTTAAAAAGGAGAGGAATAATCATTTATTTAAATAATTATTAAAAGGAAACTTTTGGGGAAAGGTGTGATGGTTTGGAAACCACCCCTTAAGGCTTATTTAAGTATTTAAGTGAGAATTGGAAAAGCATGGAAAATATTCAAGGATGGAGAGCATTTGAGGATGGATAACATTCTAGGAAAAAGAAAGTGGTTTGGTGAGCTATGGGAATTGAAGAAGGGGGCACATAGAGTGTGTCCAACTCGGGGCAAAAAGTGCACCTGAGATTGTCCTGGCTAGGGTTGTTATCATGTTGAGTAGTTATTATGAAACATGTTGTATACATGAGTGATTACTCTGGAGCATGGTGTGCACTTGTGTTGAGCATTGTTCTGTAGAACCAACACTTGTGTGGAGGGCATAATGTACTATGTTTTGAAAGGAACTGTTTCCTCCTAGATTATTCCATAAGAAAGAGCTAGCACCACTAACATCTTCCTAGGGTGAGAGTGGCTTTTCCAAGTATTACATTATTCAAATAAGTATTAAAAACTATTGATGCTACTACATATATTGAGAATATTATCTATATGATTTTGATGTTAATCTATGTGAATTATATGAATGTGTTATTCAATTTACTATGTTAATTATTACTTTAGAATCCTTGACTAATTATTTAGTATTATGGTTACATTGGTTAATCTATATTATATATTCACATCATTTTAATAACATTACATTTTGTGAATTACCTTAATTATAACATTTATTATATAAAATCTACTGCTAATACTTAAACTACTTTAGAAGGAAAAGTGACATTACAGTAACTATCTTCATTTTCTCATGAACATTAGACTTTACTAATTTCAAAAAAAAAAGTGGCATCTTAAGAGCCATTTTTGTGTCACGACTTGGTGCACTTACCCATATACATACATACATATCCAATTGTAACTATACTTGCATTTAGATATATTACTAAGTACCCTTTCCACTCAATCTATGGTTGCTAAAGTAACTACCACATTCAAGTTTGTAAAAAATAACATAATAAATATTAAACAAGAAAAATTCTATGATATATCAATTATCAAATTATACATTCCAAGTAAAACAAACTCAAACTTTAATTCAAGATAAACATATCCAACTCAATGATGGGCATATTCTCACTTATCCAATATCTAGCATCTATACAGGCGAGTAATAACTTAGTTGATAATAGTTAGATATGCAATTGACCTACAAACCTTCAATTTAATTTGGAAAGTCAACACTACTTTCTAAAGCAATCAATTATGCTCATCTAATAAACCTTATATGCTTGATCTTAATTAGAAATTAAATTTACAATGTAAGTTTGGAATCAAGAAAAACATTTAGCATGAACGTCAAAGTTTTCCAATTTGTCCCTCATTTTACCTACTAGGTGGAGGAACATATTGTGAAGTAAAAACGTTTTCCTTTAATTCAATAGAATGAAAAGATAAATTGAAATTGTAAGGCATACCTGGATCCTCTTGATTTAATGTTTGAATTTTTTTTTAGCATAGCCATTATTGTAGGTCAATATACAGTGAGGTCTCGTCAAAGACATGATCATTGGGCGATGAGATTGATGGGCTTTGCTTGAAGCTTACTCAGGTAACGATCTATAAGTGCTTCATAACCTCCATGCCCAATTTGAAGGAACAATCTTGCCTTCAACCTCTCTTCCGTATGCACACAAATATCTTCCCATCTAGACTAGAAATTATGGATGTGGTTTTTGCATCTGAATCTGGCATTAAAAGGGAATGCACATGACTGGCATAAGAAGTTGTCATGTGGCATGGAGAAGATTTTGTCCCGCACAAAGAACTAACACCATCCAAGAAATGAACCTCAAGTCTGCTTCGATGGAATTCCCTTCACAATAAAACCAGTATTTTTCTAAACTAGTATGCTACCCTTTTGTATCTCCTTTGGTGCCTCTTTTGGTGTCTCTTCCTTGCCATGACCTAGGTTTGCCAAAGTGAAATTTATTTCTCCATTTGATTTTCCACATAATATATGGTGGGTATTCTAAAGCTAATCTAAGGATGATATGATCTGGATTGATGGTCTATAGTTCTACCAACAAGAGGTTGATGTAAGTTGCAATCCTTATTATACTTTCAAACCTTGTTTTGTTACAACTGCCTTCTCTTCCATTTTTGTCATGATGATATTTGGGAGCAAGTTTCCTATAGTAGTCCTTATTTCTTGTTTAGATTCCCTACTGAATGTTTTGGTCTCTTCATATTAAAACTCTTCTTCAATGATTTTTTAGTGGCTAATATTCACCAATTTGCTAATAGTTTAAATTTGGGAATCCAAAATTGGCTAATAGTTTGAGCTATAATGTGACTTGAATCACCACATTTAAAAAAAATAAAATATTATAGTATTATTTAAATTTCCAAAGAATTTATTTTATTAAAAAAAACAACCCAAAATTTTTCCACAATATTTGATACATGATTAGATTAGATTCGCCTAAATTTTATAAATTATAACTTAGAAATCTATATTAATTTTCCAATAGTATATCATAATTATTAGTTAGTTTAGGACTATATTTCTAATCTTTAGTTTCCACCATTGATTTATAATATAATCTAATGGCCCTTGTATTCTACAAGGTAAAATATACCCATGATCTACAATGCTCATGAGCCCCACAATTTTGAGTCTCATGAGCATTATAGATTGTAGGTATATTTTACCTCGCAGAGTACAACTGGCTTATTAGATCAATGATATAAAAGAAATTTTGAGCCCCATGAGAATTATAGACTGTGGGTACATTTTACCTTGCAAAATACAATGAGGGTCATTATATTATATTTTAAAACAATGGTGGAAAGTAAGTATTATAGTCTAGCCCTTAAACTGATCTTCCACTCTTAAGCCCTTGCGTTTCCATGAAAATTATTTTTAGATTGTATGGATTTGCCATCATAAATGTATTTTCCTATTATTTTTCAAGATTCACCAAAATTTTCTACAAAATTTTAGTGATGTAAAAAAAATTGCCAATAAAATTAATACTTTTTTCAAAAAAAAGGAAAGATTTGCCAATAGAAATTAATATTTTTTCCTAAAATTATGAAAGATTCGCCAAGATTTAATATCTTTTTTTGAGGGGGGTTTCTTAAAGTTATCATTGCTCTTCTTGATGTGTGAGAAGCACTGCCTATATTTAGTACCACGATCTACAACCATAATGGCTTGTGTCACCATAACTACTATGAGAGTTGGTGTGTGGATTCTTTTGCAACCTTGGTGTGGTTCCACTAACAATTTTGTTATTTCCAAATCTTCTTTGCCATCATTTTTTGTATCCTCAATCCTTCTTCTCTCCCTCCTTGAGACCTGACACCCCTTTTTGAAACTTTTCCATTAGAGTTATTAATTTTCCCCCCATTACAAAGAAACATGCATAGAATGTAGCCCACCCTTTCTTGTAATGGTCAAATAATTAAATAATCTTTATTTATTTTATAAAATACTTTTTACTTTTGTTTTATTTTTTCATTTATTATAATATAAAATGAATATTTACCCTTTTCAAAGGATTTAACTTCCTTGAATAATAAAATAGTATCATCTTTAATAGTATCAATTTACTTGACAAATATTATTTTCTGAATTAATTATCCATTTAAAAAGGAGGACTATGATAGTGTTAACACACATATGATCTATCTTCCACACACTTTCACACTTCTTGTGTGAGATATTCAATACATTCCACACTCTCACACTTCTCTTCTCTTGAAATTGAAATGTTCTTGCATTTATATCCACCGTAAGACCTCAAAACATCGATTAGGTCAGCTGGGAAGAAGATAAACAATAATCTCAACAAGTCAGCCACAAAACACTAATGTGATCCTATCTAGGGGATAGAGAGGACCAAAAATAACCTTATTACATCTTCCAATGTGATCCTAGATAATTTGCATGCTAGTGCACATCAACCTAAGTTGGAAACAACAAAACATGTAGATGAAACATGAAGCACATAACCAATCAGCCCAAAAACACACTCCTAATTGAATTAACTCAATGTGGTCCTCATCAAGATAGTTCAGGACCCAAATCCACCTGAGCACAACTTCATATGTTGGTGCAAACCCTCAAGAACATAGCTCAAGCAAGATAACAAGTCCTGTCGACCAAACGTCCACAAAGAACCTAGAAAACCAACTCAAGACACAATGCAACACCAAAGAGATCAACCACTGATGTGTGGATCACAAAGAGATGTTCCTTGAAAATCCAACAACACTTCCAAATAATTCTTTCATACTATCATGCCACCCAAAACCACTACAAATCAAACAAAAATAGAGTACTTCATCCTAAAAGCATATAATGCATAAACATGAGATATAAAATTAACATAACTTGTGGACCACTTCAACACATGAAATTGGAATTGAGAGCACATTAACCAAACTACAGGAGTAAAAACATCAATGTGGAGAGTTTTCCAAAATAATCCATACAACCAACAACACTACCAACCTTCTGGAATTAATAGAAACCTCCTCAACACACTGGTGACCTGAAAATATAGGAGTGCAACATCCAAAAAACAAAAACCCTAAAACACAAACCACGAGTCCATATCACCAACAACAAAGGAATGCAAAGCATTCTCTCAAATAGTCTTCATAGTAACATTTTGACATAGAAACTTCTTACCCACTTGCAGAGGCCAAAATAATCTTGCAGTAACACATACTTCTTCATGAACAACATGAGAGAGCATACAATATGTTATAGGTCATCGACAACATCTCTCCATCCAAAATACTTCTAATCCTTATCATATAAGGATTCTGATCCTCGTCTTAATATATCATCATGAAATAAACTCTATTAACAACAACCATACATAATGCTTCTTTCATGAACTTCAACAACACTTCACCATACTCAATGATGACCCAAAGTAAATGTTGTCAACAATGAAAACCAATGCAACAATCTCACCAAGACATCAATGACAACCAACTCATCAATAACAACCAATGCCAAACATATAGCAATCTTAGGTGTTGACATCAGTGACAACCACAAACAATTCACCAAGTGTTGAAATCAATGACAACCATTGCCAACAATGGTATGTGTGGTTACATGCTTTTTCACGTGGAATTATTGTAGATATATATAGATTGATGTTCCAAGGGTATTCATGGAGAACTCTCGAGATGTATTGTAATTCTTATTGTTGAATAATACATGAGTGATGGATGCTTTTGGAGGTTGGGTTTTTCCCTCTTGAGGGTTTTCTCAGTGTATATCTTGTGTCATCTTTGATGGTATGTTGTCTATTCTTTTGCATATGGATTTTCAATACTTGTTTGCATATTGTATACGTCTAAAAATGGTCATGATTAATCTTGTTAATTAATTAAATATGATTTATTTAATTAATTCCCCTAAAGTCATCTACATATAAATAAATTTAATTATTTATTTATATCGTTCATCTTCTAAATTCTTCTACCTTAAATTAAATAAATAAATATTTTTATTATTGACATTTCCACCTTCCGCTTAATTAAATTAAATAAATTTTCATAATTTATTTATATCCTATTCTAGAGTTTAAATATTTTGAATATTTAAATAATGGAATATCTTCTTCATCTCACCTTTTATCTTTCGCTTGATTAAATTAAATAATTTTTCATAATTTATTTATATTTAATTATCATTTGGTTCTGAAGTTTGAATATTTTGAATATTTGAATAATGGAATATTCTCCATCCCATAATCGATTTAAAATATTAAATATTTTATTTAATATTTCCTCACCCTAATTTCATTTTTAAACATAATTAAATATGAGTTATTTAATTATATAGGTTTCCATTTTCATCTCCACTTCTAAATTAAATAAATATATTTTATTTAATTTCTAACTCGTGCTAACTCACCCTTCCAAATTCTTGACTCGCGCTTCGAAATAGAAGTTTCCCTTCGAAACTCAATGACAAAAATTGAAAGAAAAGGGAAACCTTCCATCCTTCTCTTCCACTTTCGAAGATTTCCCACCGTCCGTTCGAACAACTTAATCCGGACCGTCGATCGATTCAGCCAATCAAATCCATTCGAAAACTCTATAAATTCCTATGCAAATCCAAGCTTTTGGTTACACTACACATAATCATTCAAATTTACATGCACGCACTCACTTTTGCACACCTACGCATATCTACGTTCATACAGGAAAATCAGCTTATGCATTCATATTAGTTTCAATATCACAACAATCTTCTTATCTTAGCATAGCTTTGTATTTAGCATAGTTTGCATTTTAAATCTTGTTCTTTAGCTATCATTTTGTTGAGCTTGGTCTGCTGATCTGAGAGCTATCTGGAAACCAACAAAACGCTGAAGTTAGAGGAAGATAAGACAGTTTCGAGAAGCTGTTGTTACGGTTTGCATATTCTGTTTCCTTTTCAACTTTTTGATTTAATGTCTTATTAATATGTGTTTGATTTTATCTAAATTGATCCAATATTTCACTCACACATAAAATGGCGCCCACCGTGGGGCTCGAACCCACGAATTTAACATTTTCTACAAGTTTCTGTTGATAGTTTCCATGTTTTGGAATTAGCTTTTCGGAAAAATTTGGCGTTTAGGTGCATTCAAATTTTTCTGACGCGCATACGGGGATTTTAATTTTTTATTTTGCAAGATTTT
>VDFB02017978.1:0-28688 GCA_007258455.2 Sequoia sempervirens
ATATTTATTTATACACTCATATATATATCTATATAAGAAAACTAATAAACTATGTTTCTAAAATAAATAAGGTAACTTAAGGTTATTATCTTCATATATAAATATTCCCAATACAAATATTTAAAATATCTATTTTAATGGATAATTAAAAACCAAACATATAGTCAGCGTATTTAAATAGAACTTAAGATACTCCTCATACAATTCAAAAACATAAATGCAAATAGAATAACCATTCCAAATCATATCATGTTAAAAATGTTAATAAAGCAAGGTGGAAGGAATTGCCCTTAAAGAATATACAAATATCATATCATACTTCTACATAGAGAGAAGACAAAGCAAGTTCTATGAATATCCAAATATTTTGTACTAATTTTCAAGGGTAAGATATTCCCTAATTAGAAAGAAATCAAAATACATCGTAATTCTACCAGCACAAAGATACAAAAGGGTGGCTTTTGTCAGATAAACTAACATATATGGAAGATGCTCTACTTCTCTTGCATGCAACATGCGAAATCAAAATGCAAAATGTGAAGAATTGATTTTGTCATAGATAAAAAGTTGTGCGGAAGGGGAGGATCATCACTTTCGCCCTACTGAAAAGATTGAATCATATTACTAAAGAAATATATATAGATATACAATGTGATAGACACATAAATATAAATAATCAAATGCCAACATATCGAAATATTGTTCAAAGTGTTTTCAAGGCATTTACATGCATTGAATGCCAAAGAAACCTCATAACCATCACTTTATGAAATCGATTTAACAGCCAGTTACAGAATTCGATAAACATCAATCTAATGAATGAGTATTATTACCAAGAAAGTATTGTATCTATTGTTGTAAACTCAAGACACCCAGTATTTAGCATAAAACAACGAACTTCAACAGATTGCATATCTCTCCGACCCAAATCAATAGCGATTACATTGATTATCTAGGGTGTCAAATATAGCAAATTTCTGGCTTATATTATATTCTTAAAAAGAAACTACACAATATCCCATTCTATCGATTACTAAAGGAACTAAAACATAAAGTAGAACCAAAGAAATGGAGTTGCAACATGAATAATGAAGGGAAGATGCTAGTTATGAAACACTAGTTATAAAGCATAGCCAAGGTATTAAATCTACATCGAACTTCACACATGAGAGGATGAGAAAGCAGTAGACTCAACCCAGTAAAAGCATCGGCCAGAAACACATGTATTAGCAGTGAATCACACAACAGAATAAATGCATCGGTATTTAAATATGAGCATCCAGTTTGCAATACAAAACACAAGAAGGGAAACGCCATGAACAAAGGGTCATTCTATGCAAATATAGGAGATAAATTCCCTACATGCATACCCAAATCTACCCAAAGGTATAGTAGTTGTAACTAAAGGCATTGAATTACAAAGCATCAAATGTCCAATGGTATGGAGAATACATCAATAATGATATTAATAAGTATAAACACAAGATTCATTTGAATACTACACAACATACAAATCAATTTTTTTTTCAATCCTTAGGCATAAAAAATAAAAATCAATTAAGTAGCAAATGAAATGAAAGATAGGGGAGGACGCACTGCAAGTTTCAATAAACAATGACAAGCTTTTAAATCGATTTCAAGAGAAAGCATATACATAGAACCCTATCATTTAATAAACTGGCGATTTCAATGATAGTATAGCTACAACGAATAGGATAAGGGATTTGATTTCCACCAATTCCAATACAAAGCAACATCAGCGCCACTTATAGTAGTGATTAGCACATATGATGTGCCCATCAAAGGGGGAAGCATTAACTAATATAAAATGAAGACTTCAAGGAAAATCGATCCTACAACCAAAGCATGCAAGGAGGGATGACAAGAAGAAGAGAGAGAGGGCGCACAAGCTGAAATATTGGCTTAAGAAAAGAAAATGCAATTGAATTTAATGAATAGGCTTCAGAAAAATTTCAAACAGGCAACAATGGCTGCAAGAGCTTGCCATAGTACAATGACAGGAGAAGAGAAAAATTACAGGAATGCAATGATTACAAAATATTTAGATAAAAATGCTTATTTTTATTTATTTATGGATGGAATTAAAATAATTGGAAACCACATTTTCAAGCAATTTCATGCAAACGGGCATTCATTACAAACACATATAAAATTTGGAAGAGAAATGGAACCTGGTTCCAATCGCCTGGAAAATTTGGAGATTCGACACCGAGATGAATCCTCTGCTACAACAACCTCCCCTTCGAAAATCCCCCAATTAGTCTTTTTAATAATTTCCAAATTACCCACAAAATCTACAACCCCCAAAGAAATTATTTTGCAGACAAGAACCCCTTTCTTCTCTTCCTAGAAAACCAAAAATCAATCCTCCTTTTCATAATGCCTATCTCCCAACATAATAATTATTTTTCAAAGAGAAGCTATTAGATTTTCAAAAAAAAGAAGAAGATAAAAATCTCGCAAAATAACAAGTTTCTTTTCTACGAACAGTTCGAAGTCACACATGTGCTTTGAGACAATCTTTTTATCTTTTTAATTGTCTTTATTGTTTATCCATTATCTCCTTCCATTTTAATATTTTATTTTATAATATTTTCCCCACATTTTAATTTATTATTAAAAACTCAACATTAATAATAAATATCTTTATATTTAATTATCAAAATACTTTTTAACTTAATAATTTAATTTAATAAATTAATTAACCAAGAACAACTTTTAACAAACAATTTAAACTAAACAACCCAAAACAACATTTATCAAACATCATGAAAGGGTGAATCATGGAGGGGCACTACATAGACTAAGGGATGATGATCAATTGACAGGCTCCAAGGATTGGACACATGAGTTTAGCAAAATTGTTCCCAACTACCTCACTAATATACAAAAGGATGGTGACACAAATATTCACCACCTCAATTTAACCTTGGATGGAATAATTGCACTAGATGCTAGGTACTCAAAATTCATCACGGATACCAAAGGGTTATTAGACAGTAGATGGAAGAGTCACTTGGCCAACACACAAAAAATCCAGGAGTGCAAATGGCCTCATGATTACACGGTGTACCAATGAGAGCAGACATATCTAGCTCCCCCAAAAGAATAGGCCTTGCAGTGAAGTACCAAGCCTTGCAGATACTAATCATGGAGAGAGGACCTTGCCAGATCTAAATGATCACAGGTACCTTACGATGAGTAATGAACTTTTGTATCTTGCAAGTGTTGTGGACTTCAACATCTGATAAATTCTCTTCACTTCTCATCTTTCATTGCTTTTGAAGTTTTATGTAGTCCTATGTAAACAACGATAATTAAGACTTTTTGATTTATGTTAAAAGTGGGTAACTAACAAGACACTTTTTGACATGTTAGTTAGGACAAAATTTTGAAACGTATTGTAAAATCTTTTTGAAGATCAATAGAATGAAGTTATAATTGGTGGTCGAATTATGGTTTCAATTGTTTGTTGAAGTGTATTATTGAATGTTATCTTGTTGTCTTCAATTTGATCTTTCCTTGTTATTTAAATCAATATATCAAGGGTATATCTGGTTGATCAAAACACATTTGTTGTCAAACAATTCATTTTGTACTACATTTTGGTGTCAAATCTTTGGTAATTATGGTTAGTTTCATTACATTCAAATTTTGAATTCTGGGAAATTATATACTGTAAATAGATTGATGGTTGTTTGGATAGTGAAATTAGCTCTCTTAGAAATTAATTGAAGTATCTTGTCTTGAAATATCTAGAAGGATTATTTTAATTAAAGAGGATTTTGTGGTTATTTTTCTAACAATGATTTTACAGTGCAACTAGCTTGCTATTTTCATTCAAGATACAAGTCATGATCAAGTCAAGCACATACCAAGAAGATGGTACTCTACTTCAAACCCTCAACCTAACTTAGTTTAGTCTACTTACATGGGGATAATAAAGAAGTTGCTAAACAATTAATATATATCATTTGTTGTTTGTGAAGGAGAATCCTATGAGATCCAATATGGCAGTGGATCAATATCCAGTTTCTTTTTTGCTAATACTGAACAAGTTTAAGGTGCTACAACAACCAAGATGTTATACTTTAGAACATCAGAGTTTATAGTTATGGTGGTTGATATAGATCCTCTTGCCATTCTTGATCCTTTGATTTTATTGGCCAAAGATAAGGTATTGATTTTTTATCTCTCCTTGTACCATTTTGAATTTCAAAATTATTGCAACCTTTTAAGATGTCGGATGGGCATTGCAACATTTTTAGGTTAACTCCATGTGCCATGCAATACCCGAATCATTCCTTAATTTGTGAGAAGCTTTCCTTCAATCGCCTCTGATATGTTTCAACCGTTCACTGGAAATCTTTACATCATGTAGATGTTGCAAAGGTGGATTGAAGGGATCAAAACTAATAAAATGAACAAAGTTTGATTCTTATTGTATAGGGCAGCAATCCCATGGGTAAAATGGCGGGATTGAAACTAATGAAATGATGTTTGACATAGTACAAAACCCTTTTAACTGTGAATTTTTCCCACGATCAAATCCCCTGACTTGCTACCCTTTTCTCTAATTTTGATGAATTGTAAGAGAATAAGCCTAAATAACTTGCACAGGAACATCAAATTTTTGGACTTATACTAACGATGAGTTTTGAACCATTTAGTGATTCTTCTATGTATTTGTTCAAGTAGTTGTTTTCTTGCAAGTTTAATAGATGCCTTAAGTTTTTTTATTAATCATTAGTTTGAAAATTACCATTACAAAAAGTACCTTATATGTTTGTGCCTTCAAAAGTTGAATTGGGCGGTGCTTGTAAAGTGAATGGGGAAGATGATGTCATAGTTGGGAAACTTGCTGTGAAACATCAAGTTAGTAATTTTTGGATGCTAAGGCTTCCTAGTAGGATATCAAAGATCTTTTCTCATCAACTTAATTTGGAATTTATGTATAAATGGATTCCTTAATGGTGCAAGTCTTTATTGAGACAACACATGAACCAGGGTTAACATTTTTGTTGTCCAAGTTTGATGAAATTCTTGGGCTTGGTTTCCAAGAAATTTCTGTTGATAATGTTGTTCCAGTCTGGTTAGTGTTGATAGCATTCATTCTATAATATGTCAACTTCATTCTATAATTTGAGCGTATCACCTTTCTTAAATTTTGAATAAGGTTTTGAAATCAAGGGTTCAATATGCATATTTCAGGCCTATGTTGAACACTTCGTTTAAGGAATTTGTTGACAAGGCTACAATTTTTTAATTGATTTATCTTTCTGCTGTGTTTGGACTTTCTTTTGTAAACTTGCAATACACAATGCACTTTTGTTCTTTTTGAATTGAGACTAATATTAATTTTGTTGGTTGTATTGAGGCACAACTTCATTCATGGCAGAAAAGGCAGCACGTTTTTGCATGTTGCATATAAAGGAGGAAATATTCTAGCTGGGTTATTGCTGACTGCATTGAAGGAGAGAGCTTCATATATGGAACACGATCAACACTCTCCTTGCATTCTACACGTTACAACTTGCTCCAGGAAGATTGCCCATGTTGTAGAAGTTTTAAGAGATGAAAGGAGCGTGTGCTCGCATTGAAGGGCTTCAAGCATGTGTTTCCATCATTGTGGAAGTCTTTTGAAGAAGTTTCTTTCTTTCAATCATTTCTCTACAATATTGTAACTCAGATTTTCAGTCTTGTGACTGAAAATAACAATCGTAATACTCTATTTGTAAGCTGTAACTAGAACACATTTCTTTTATTAATAAAGTTCAATGATTTTGCCTTCTCAATGGCTGTCTTATTGTGTGCAATTGATGATTGATGTGTATTTTTGTGTTTTATGCTTAAATCCTCAAATATCAGTCACTAAATATACTACTAATTGACATCAATTAATAATTAAATTGACTAAATATACTACCAATTGACAGGAATAAGTGAACATTGAATAAATATGACTAGATATATGACCAATGAAATCAGTGAATAAAAATGACTAAATATACTACCAAACTGATCAAAATGATGATTAAAATTAATGACTAATTACACTACCAATGCACAGAAATCAGTGAGTAAAAATGACTAAATAAGTGACTAGTTAACAACAATCAATGACTAAATATATCAGTGAATAAAAAGATGACTAAATAAGTGACCACATTACAACAATCAATGACTAAATCAAAAACTAAATAAGTGACCAGTTAAATATATCAGTGAATAAAAAATGACTAAATAAGTGACCAGATTACAACAATCAATGACTAAATCAACGACTAAATATATTAGTGGAAAAAAAGTGACTAAATAAGTGACAAGATCATAGCAATGAATGACTAAATCAATGACTAAATATAGTACCAAATCGATCAATCAAAACAACCAATAAATGACTAAAAATGGTTGTCATCAATCTAGTTGCGTTATATATGACTGGCAATAAACTACTAGTGGTCACGTGACCAACTGTAGTCATTTGTAAGCAGTTTTTAGTAGTTTATTGTTGCTTTTGTACTAGTGTATGTTTAGATTATCTATTTCCAAACCTAAAGTCCTAAGTACTATTTAATATTTTAATTTACCTAAATATGAACCTATTAACTATAGCCTATGGTCCTAAGTTAAATTTTAAATACACACACATATGCGTATGTATATATAGGCCAAGCCCATATCATAAACAAGCCTAAAACCTAAACTAAAGAGCTAAACTAAGTGTTATCCATACTAGAGAAGTATTATTTGTAGTAATGGAAACTTAATTATATTCTACAATTTTGCATGGCATGGTTCTAAAACATTAAAAAAATCTATCTTGGAAAGGTCATGGTAATTAAGAGTCTTAAATGAGTTCTAGAAGGCTCTTCTGAATCAAAGCCCAACTAAGGGGAAAATTCAAGTTAACTTATGGTTTGTTCTATTGATAGCACATTTGCACATTTTTTTTATCATTTTAATTATTCCATCTAATAGAAAATCCATGAATAAATTATCTTATCTCCTAAAGGGGTTTATACTTATGGAATATGAACCTTTCATCTTGGTGCATATTAATTAGTTCATAATGAGTTTATCCTTGCATGATTATGTCTATCAACCTAAACAATGGCTCTTCGAGAAGGTCTTGTGATTATTGTCATGCAATTTGCTATCATGACTAGACTCTTAGCTCATAAGGAGTGGAACTTGTTTCTTTCCTAGCCTATAAAGAGTTTTGTGTAACTCATTTTGTTTCCTTCCATTCCTTCTCATAAAGATTATTTGTCTTCCATATTATTTATATTATGTTTCCTAGTTTGTGGCATTTTTGTTATGTTGTATTGTATTTTCCCTTATTGTGATGTAACATTGTGTTTTGTAATCATTTAGGAAATTTAGGGATAGTTTGATTCTATTTGTCCAACTGATAAAACATTAGTCTGCTTGTAAGCCTCGAGAATTTGAAGTCCTATATAAAAAGTCATATTTTGTCAACCTTATCAAACAAAAAATGTATTTATTTACCCTTTATGTGTTCTAGATTCTTTAATTATCTTCTACACATCATCCTATTGGTTCTTACTACCCTTGTAGGATCATCAATTCAAACACTTGAAGAATAATCAAGCACACTAAAAGAGTCTAGGTGTGCATTAGTGAAAAGCCATTATATTGCCATGTTGAAATCCTCTACCATATGCCAAAGTAGAGGATGATGATCAAATACTGTAGGCATGTAAAGGAGATTGTTGGTTCAACTCAATAAGTGAGTGACACACTTTTTATAAATTACCCACAATGTATTGGTGCATGCCAAAAAATATTAGGCATGTCAATACAAAGGGTTAGTATGATTCACCATGAATAATGGTATGCACTTAGTAATTGACGCATGCCACTCAACAAGTCTTTGAAAATGCAAAAAATGAGTTTGTCTTAAGGAAGAAGACACATTGATGTGAGGTCTGGAGAAGAATGAAAAAACTTGCACAATAAAAGCTACATGCTAAAGAAAATGATGACATAAAGGTGTGTGGAAGGGATTGAAGGTGCATCATTCTGAAAAAAAAATAAAAAAATTGTGATTGCTAGTGTATTGGTACATGCCTAGCTAGTGTATTGGCATGTGGCTAGCTAGTGTATTGGCATGTGGCTAGCATTTGGCATGTGCCTTAACAAAGGGTGATTTTTAAAAAAACTTACAACTACAAGTATTGGTGCACATAAAAGAGAAAGGTGTGCCATTACAAAGGAATTTCAAGATGTATTAATAAGACCAATAGTGCTTGGTGAACTCAAAAATGAACCTTGATAGGGCATGTGTAGGATGGATTCACCAAAGAGGGATAAGAAATACACTTTGTGAATCTAAACATTTTTGTCCATTGGAACACAAAGAGCATCGAGGCATGCTAACCAAGAAGACTCTTCAAAAGAAAAATGAAAAAGATTGGGAATGCCTATGTAAAGGTGTTTAAAAGAAAACAAATATTTTTATGATTGGGCACATGTGCCAAGGAGTAGGCACATGCCTTAGCAAAGAGTATATTTTTTTTCAAAAGAACATGTAGAACAATATCACATGCCTCTTAACATATATGTACCAAAAAATGTTTTTTAACATAAAAATCAAATGTATGAGTATGGTCCAATAAAAAAGCATGCCTAACTGAAAGATTAAAAAAATTGTTGAAGAGTAGTGGCATATCCCTAGACTATAGGATGTGCCATTACAAAAACCTTTAAATCATACTAATTGTGGGATGTGTCAATGCAAAGAAAGTTTTAAAATAAAAAAACTTTAGTTTAATGTAATGGTGCATGACTAAGGCAAAGGATGGGCCAATATTAAGGAGACAATTTTAAAGATTTGAACAAGCTAGTGTATAAGAGCATAATTGGACAATGGTGTGTGCCAATACAAAGGAGGATAAAATTTTGTTGTTATTTTTTCCAGTGTTTGGGCACACATCAATATAGAACAATTTATTTTTGTTATCCCATATTCAAGTATGTCTAGTAGAAGAATGATACACCTATACAAAGGAGGGATGTATGAGTATATTTTTAAGGTTTCCTAGAGGGTTACCCATGATTAGAAGAAAAGTTAAAAAATCACCAAAAATATATATACTTGATAAAAATTTGTTTTTAGTTTGTGCTAAAATTAGCCCATTGTATTTCCAATTATCACCATTTCAAAGAGAAGAGCATATTTAGGTATTGTTATTTTTAGTAGTTATATTTTTAGTGCAAGGATCCCATACTATTTTTAGTGTTCACTATTTATAGTTTAAATTCAATTATTTCTAGATCAACTACCTCATCATGCAAGAGAGAAGAGCTTTTAAAGGATAATTATAATTTTTTGATTTTCAATTCAACTAATAGTCACATGGTTGTAATTTTAGAATTAGTAAATGAAATAATTTATAATAAAGCTTGCATACCATGCAAACATTTGTAGTTAGGGTGGAAGTGTAATTAGTTTTATTTATTTATTGTCATGCAATTGTTTGTAAACAATATAAATAGGTGTTTTTTTTACTTAGTTTTATTGATAAATGTCAATTTTCATGCCTACATATATTACTAGAGATATTATTCATTGTGCATTCAATGTTATTGTGATTTTGTAATTTACTCAATGCCATTTATTATGCCTCTCTTGCTTATGAATGTTTATTGAGATGTCTTATTATATTTGCTAAAGGTTAAATTGCTTTAATGAATTTTCAAACTTTGTATTAAAGGCGAGATTGAATAGCTCATGGCTTTGTAGTGAGTCCTACAATTAATTTGACCATAACATTCATGTTGTCATGTCCTTTTTTTGAATTATGAAAATAATTTAATAATTCAATTTAAGTTGCTCAAAAGTAACTTTAATTTTATACAAAGATACCTTATGTTTTATTATTAAATTAATAAGTACCTCAAAGTGATATTATAAAGTGCTTTGAAAAGATGGCATAATTTGATGTCGCTAAGACAAGGAGCAAATTAATATATTAAAAAAAATAAAAAAAAATCTAGAGATTTCTTGAGGAGACTAAAAACAACAAATAAGGGATTACAAAAGGAGTCAAGTTAAAAAAAAAATCTATTATTTGTTGTCAAAACCCATTTTGTTGAAAATTTAAGCATCTTGTGTTCATCTTTTGATCAAATGACGAAAACCCTCTTGAGAATGAAATTAGAAGACAAAAACTCTCTTGATTCCTAGATTGGATTTGGGGACAAAAAACCCTCTTATCCATCAAAGGTGATTCTATCCAAAAATTGAGACTATTTTAAGAGTATATTGAAGATTTTAAGAATTGTATCAAAGATTTTTTTTTTTTAATTTTAATCATATCTAAAATCTCCAATGAATTCATAATTTTATTTATATATAATAATTTCTATTATATTTTATCAACAAATCATATGCTATTTCTGGCCGCTCTAGTCCATACAATAATATGTTGATGAGAGCTCAATAGTAATTATTTATTACTTTTATGAAAGAGCTAGTCGAATTATTCCAAATAAAAAATACAGAAGAAATGTCACCGTAATATTCGCCGAAATATTCTGAGCCATATCGTCACCATACACTTCCTATTGGTCGCTAGCTTTCACAATTGCATACTTTGAATGATTGTAATTTTCTATAGAGTGGGTCCACCATATCACTTCAGCGGTCCACGAGAAAAAGAGATAATTGCCACCGAAAAGGGAACAAAGGTTTGACACATAGCCAATTAGAAGGTTGTGACTTAATAATTGGTCCTAATATTAATGATTGGAAGTTGTTAGAACCATTCATACCACTCGTTGTAAGGGTTGTACCATCTTATGAGGGAGTCACAATACATTAGGTAGTGGAGTTTTGGGGAACACCATACCATTTCTAGAATGGACCATACAACTCTTCATTCCTACAATAGGTTTCATGTATTTTTCAACAATAAAAAAGGTTTTTTTGTTTTTTTGTTTTTTTGTTTTTTATTTATTTATTGAGTAAGTTTTGAATTCGAGATCATTTAGATCTCTACAACAATGACATTGTCATTAGATCAATTGCGGTATTTGAGAGTTTAGTTTGTTATTGATCTCTTATGCAAGTCATATATTTTGAAGTTGGAGATTATAATTATAATATTTTTGCATTAATTATATCATTTGATTTTACAACTAATCATTCAATTTAAGTATTATTTTATGTGTTCTTAATTTACATTTTAATTATTTGATGGAATGTCTACTTTCCATTTATTGATCAATTGTTTGTCATGATTGCTAGATTTGAATATTGAAGAGTACTCATTGCTTATCTTTCAAAATTTGTAATCATTTGTGTGATCACCTACAAATTAATTTTAATTTGTAAGTTTGAATACTAATGCCACCAAGACATGGTTTATTTTTAAAATTTTGTATATTGCATACATTGTAAAATTATGTAGCTTACCACTAGTAAGTTAGTGTTCTAGTTATTCTATACTCTCACCTTGCCCACATTGGAATATAGGTGATCCAAAAGTGTGAGGATTTATGCATTTTATCAAATATTTATCAAAATTCAAAAATATTAGTTTCAAAACATTACATGGTTATGTGTCAATCCATTCAATCCATGTACACTTGCCCTACTCAATCAAGGTGTAAACACCTAGTTGTAGGATTTGCTTTTAGTTAAAAAAATAAAATCTTTTGCCTAGTTTTGAAAGAACATATTATCCTTTTACCCTAGGAAAAACTTAAAAAAATATGAATTTATATTTTATTCAGCATAAATGTGAACCACCCTAGAAACTGTTGTAAAAATTATAAATTGCAAGTACTTATTGTTTAGTTTGAGGTTTTTTTTTTTACTTTACAAGGTCCTTTCCCTTTAATTTGAAGAGTTTCCTTACTGCATATATGTTTTGTTTTGTGTCACGCTAAAGGTGTGAAATAGAACAATAAAAATCATCTTCGCATATTCTCCATCACCTCTTTCTACTACAATCTCCTCTTGCTTTGCTCTAGCTCCTCCCTAAGCTACCCTAACCTCTACTATTGTCATCTTCATTATGCACAAACTCTCAAAATGGCCACAATTATTTCATGCAATGATTTGGCCCTAAGCCTTGGTGTAGTCAATCTCTCAAGCATCATATGGGCTCACCATGCATCATATCCTGCCACCACACTTGCATCATTTACACCCTCCCTTTAGCCCTAGTTTGTTGATTAGATCCCAATCCAACTAGTTGATATATTCAATCAATCTATATAGGCCCCCACTCGATCTCTTGGGTGCCCAATGCAAATACATGTCCATCCCTACTAGAATCCACAACTAAATACTAAACTACCTAAGCACTTGGTCTGACCTATACCTCTTAATCGTGTAGCTTTTGTGACCAAATAGACCTAACACTTTGTTTTTGTGTAATATCTAGGTAAAAACAAGTCCTCTCACAACTCCACATCCATATAAGGCCCCCATCTGATGCCCTAAAGTGTTAGCTCATCTAATGCCTACCTATGATGGTGTATGCCTCGCAAATGCCTCTTTCACTCGTCCCTAACCATCCTCCAAGAATACATCATGGGGTCATCATCCTCGTCCCTAACCATCCTCCAAGAATACATCATGGGGTCATCATCCTATCTCACCTCCCATACTTCCTTTGGTCAATCCACTACAATGTGCTCCCATGCCCAAACTTGTAATAGTGTGGATGTGTCAATGTTATGTTCATCCTAGTATACTATCATATGCAAATCCCTATATCATTGTGTCAATACACACATACCCCATGTAAATGTTGTAACATCATCTAGCATATCTATCACCGCATCTACTAACACCATAATAAATATATGTCTATCTTTTCAAGTAGCAATTTTTCATTGACAAGAGCCATACAAATCAAATATCTCTTCTCTCAGATGCATCCAAGTCTAATCCCATGATCCCTAGGAACTAAGAGGAGTGTCTATTCTCCCAAGTAACCACTACACTAAAAATAGGGGTGTCTTATCCCACAAGTATATCATTCAAACTTGAGTGGGGACCTATAGAATTTACCATACATCCTCAAGCATGATTACCATCTTTCTTATATTAGGAGGTAGAAAGTGCTAGTATTTGATTGCCATCTCTTTGCCAATGCCATCAACATTGCCCTGTCTACTCTCACCTCAGGCATCCATGTGACATGATATGGGTGTCATGTCTCCTTTTTCCATAATCTATGTTGCAATACAAAATTCCTATTTTCTATCTCTAAAGTCTCCTTTGATCCAAATTTATGTATAATCTCTTCCTCTTCATCCCTCATGAGTTTGCCTAAGATTCCCACAATTTCTAAGTATGAAGGCATGACTAACCTTCTAAGTCTATGTAAGTCATTGGAGTTGCAGAGTCTCCCTTCTTGGCATGGCTTTTTTCCAAGCTTTATTTCTCTTCTATCTCTACTAGGGTATTGCTTCCCCATCTATTCACACCCTCTACTTGTTCCCCACCTTCATTCCCTCTTTCATCAAGACTTCAAACTTTCCCATATAGTTAGTATTTTCCACCAAACTTCGCTCCTTCACAAACCCTCATTAGAGAGTCAAACTTCCCTTCATTGGCATGCCTCCCTTCTAAACCCTAAACCTTGACTTATGGAATGATTCAAAATGACACCCAAACTTTGATGCTCCTACTTGTTTTTACTATTTGCATCCACCTACCTCCCTACATGATTGAAAAACCATTAATGTGCAAGTTGATGACACATATTCAAAAAGGTTCCCATAGGTACAAAATTACCATTTAATAATGACATGACTCCATGTGTTCACCCAATTGTGCAAACAAAGAAAATAAATTTGACTCCCATTAATGAGGTAGTTAGGGTTTCAAATTTCGAGGAAGCCCTCATCATTATTGATGAGGACAACTGCAGTTTGCATGGGACATTCCTTTATGCCTCCCAAGTACATTTTTGCACATGTAAGCATGACATGATTCAAAGGAAATAGTACTTGATAGGTATGAGCAATCCGTGTCACCTAACATCTCAAGATGGATGCCATTGTTGCATATTTTAACACCCTTTTTGGGTATATTAGGATTTCGAATATGATCAGAAATATTATTATGAAATATATGAAAAACTACACAAACCCTAACTGGAAATCATTGTGAGCTCATTGTTCAAGATTTCAGGTTTGAGGATGAAAACCCATAGATCTATGGAGATTGAGAGATCTTTAATGATACAAGCTTGTTCAATCTGTAGGTTTCCTTGGGAGAAAACCTTGTTTTTCTAGTTTTCTATTGCGATTGTGTAGCTGCTATTTCTATTATCAAGGCATACTATTGTATCTCTAGTTGTGGTTGCTATTATAATAGTGTATGGTAATGGGTTCTAGTCCCATTTAATGATAAATAAGGGTTTTGCAATTTTATCTTTGTTTGTGAGTCTTATTTGTAATTTGTGTTACCTCTATAATGTACAAACCATGAAGTTGCAACTCTGGTTTATGTTGTTATTACAACCCCACTTAATGTAACTTGGACTATATTAAATATAAGGAGAAGCTCTTAAAGTTATTGTCCAATTATGGTTTTATTTGTAAATTTGGGTTTATGTAATATCATATTAAAACACATAAAGTGTTAATATGTAATCATGAGGGAGATTTCTAGGTTTGTTAAATTATGGAAAAACATTTCAATCAGTAATCTATCTCCTTTTTGTAAACCCAACTTGTAATCTTGAGTTTAATTTTATTGTGTAAAAGTGATGTGAAGTTTCCAAGTTTACAAGAGTAAGGTAAAAATATATAAGCCCAATAACATATCATTTAAAATAATATTGGAACAAATAATAGCTCAAGACATTACAACAAAGAAATTTTAATAATTTTTACAAAATAATTTATTGGGGACATTACAATAGACCAACTATCTCAAGTAGTCCCCATTGGTCATCAATAAAATGTTGTGTTAGGTCCATCGCAGTTGATCACCTCTCCCAAGCTATTAGAATTGAAAGTCACTTCTACAACCATTAAACACTTGCATCAATTTTTCATCATTTTCACATTCTAGTGCATATGCTACATTATAGAAGATGAACATGCATTTTGTGTAGACATCATGCATTAAGGAAAATATATTGCAATGTGCAAACTTTGCACAAATCTCATGGCCCATGGTGTAGACATTGCATTTTTAAAACATAGACATCATTTGTGTGATATACAAACATTGCATGATGGAATTCATCTTGCGATGTCTTTGCTTTACATGCTTAACTCTAATAATGCACTCAAAAATATTTTTTCAAGGTTAAAAATGTGAATTGAACCAATGGTCTTTCCGTGTCCGATCGCCAATACTCTCTTATCTGCTTGCTCTGATGCTCATGAAGTAGAATTTGGTCTATTTCTAATATGGTGCTCTAATCACTTTTTAAGTGAAAATGACTATTTTTACCCCCTTCATCATCCTGCTTCCCTAGCCCCCAACTCATATTTATTTATCCCCTCTATTTTTTCACCCACTTCCTCTTGTTTTAATTTTAATTTTTCTATCTCTTCCTTTCAAGAGTACACTTGTGTTCTTCCAACCCACCTACCCTTTGGGGGGTCCTCCCATTCATTTTCTTAAAACACTTGGGGCAACTTATCATCACTATCATCTCACCATAATATCTATATTTATTTTCTTCAAAATGTTGTTACTTTCTTTTAGTCACAATGACTCCTTGAAGAAAGGAAAAATTTAGACACTTGAAATCCACCATCATTCTTAATGACACATTTTAACATTATTCCTAATGTTTTATTAATGCCACCATGCTATTGATCAAATACAACAACACTACCATACTAACACCATCCTAAATAATTAAATAAATCATTTATATAATTAAATCCTCACCACTACACTAGTTAATTTAATTAATTGATCTAATTTCGATCTCACATTTGAAATGAATAAAAAAATCATTTTCCACTTCACGTTTTTAATTAGCCGATAGGCTGCATATAATGTGAAATTTGAGCTTGAAACATGTCTCACACCTGCAAACAACTACTAAATCATCAAAAACAAGTTTTTGTTGCCGTTTAATGGTAAATCAGTGGTAAAAACTTCCAAAATATTGGATGAAAGCCTCCAAAATCTCACTTATCATGTAAAATCTAGATAAATATTTATTTTCTAGTTGGGTGGGAACATTCTATTTTCATTTGGAATGTTTTTAATCAATTTGATGGCAACTTTTCTTTTTCATTTGCATTGCTTTATGTTTTAAATCTGCAAGCAAATGTTTCAAAATCAGATAATATCTAATTTCTTTAAGAAAAAATCTAGAACTGTCTAAGTTTATTATTATTAATTGTTTGATACATATCCTCTAACATTTTAACATATATATAGTTTTGTATCTGAGTAATCCTTGAACCTCCCTTAATACAACTGCTAATTAAATACACAAATAAACTCATTTCCCTACATTTTTCCATAATTTTAAATCTCACCCATTCATTTAGTTTTTAAATTTCTACCCTCCATTTTCGCAACAAGATATTTATTATTATTAGCCGATAGGCTATATATGGTATGAGGTTTGGCCTGAAACCTGTATCATGCCTATAAACAATTCCTGGATTGTCTGCTGGTTTGTGGTTTTCGTCGATGAAATCAAATCTCCTCGAATACGTGCGTCATGACAATTCCCCTTCCTTCATAGTCTTTTCGAACATTCGGTTCTGAGTATTGACAAATCCGGTGCACAGAGTGCCCTTCATTACATACAAAACCTCTGAAGCCCTAGGGTGGAAATGCGGCTGCACAATTCCTCCTTTGTTGTAGTCAATTCTGGGGAAGGACACCTCCTGCGTATTCAGGCCTGGAAAGGTTGAGGCCATGGCGATTGTGAGAGTTGATCCCAATGAATTTGACGTGTTCCCGGCCTTCACCAGCAGGGAGCTTTTGAAATATGCGGTGACTGTCTTTGCCAGATCTTTACAGGGCGCTCCATTTATCGCCATGCCTGGGGCCTTGCTAGGGTTTTCAACACACAGGTCTTGGAGAGGATTAGGGTAGGAGGCAGAGGAAATATATATGCTTAGCAGAAGGGGGAGAATGCAAAGGATTTTAATGGAATGTTTGGCCATTGTGTTAGAATTGGTTTCCTTTTGGGGGATTTGATAGCAACTCTATTTTTTTATTATAGAGGAACAGAGTGAATTGGATGTGAAGCAAAGCAAACAAAGAAATGGAGTGTTTTCTGGTTTATACACTAATTAAGACTGGTGGTGTAGTGCAGTCAAAGCCGGTGAAGATTGGCCACAGTTCATCAAAAATTGAAGCTTCGAGTTCAATTGGTGAGAGGAGTACATCATCTGAAAATCCTGTTCTGGTCTGGAGATTGCGGTAAAATGTGGGGTCGATGGTTGGATTCGTTGGGCTTCAAGATGACAGTGCTCCGTAGCTTACGCCTATGGTTTTTTCCTTACAATTACTTGAATTGTAATTCTTGGAAAAGTGATCCATAGTTGTTTAGAATCTATCCATTTTTTCTCATCGGCATTGTTAAGAGTACGACAAAGTTTGTGTAGAATCTTGAGGGATGTCACTTGCCATGGTTTCAATGCATGCCGTCCAGGTGAATAAAATCTGGTCACCGACCATTCTTTAATTTGGTTATACTATTATATAGCAATATTCTTTGTTGAGACTGTATACATCATACTCTTCCAATTTGTAGAAGTGCCTCACCCTTTGTCATCAATCTATTTGATTCCAACTACTAGGCTAAAGTGTTTAAGTGTGGTAATCATAGTTCCTAACTCAAAAAAATTGGTTCATTTGGGAGGTCAAAAAATTTGGAAATCTAGAATTTTGAAATTAATTCAATAAAATTTCTCTAGGAATTAAAGAGTATGGACTAAATTGGACAATTCTAGCTTGATCGAAAAACTCAAATTTGGATGGATTTGACAATTATGATGGTAGTAAAATGTGCAGCTTTCTAAGATAACTAGCTCGCAGTTCATTCAAAGCTTTCCATGATTTGCAATTAATTTTTGCAGCACGAGGCTTTTAAGGCCATTTCAGGGACTTGATATTGAATGGCCATATGATTAAATAGTCCATGGGTTCTCACACACTAGACATAAATGAATTACAATAGGTTTGAGATTTTATTTGTGTGCAGAACTAAAGTTGATAAACTCAAGTGTTTTAGGGTTAAATGTCTTATTCCTGTTGAACACCAAAATTTGTAGTCTAGGTACATAAGACGTTTCTTTTGAAAGATATGACAAGGTTTAGGTTTTGCTTAATGTTTAACAGGAGAATTCGTTTTGTGTTCTTTGCTGTTGATACCTAATGCCTTGCAACAGGCTGGAGTTCAGCAGGGCCTCATAGAGGCTATTGTAATTGGCTCTAACTTCTACAAAGAAACAGGATACCAAAGTACTGCATTGCTCACATCAACAAATGTCCTTGCCCCATCACTCTTTAAACGTGTAATGCTCAATGAAAGTAAAAATGGGAAAGAGGCTAACCTAATTATACTTGCTGAAGGAGCAGGGCCTCATAGAGGCTATTGTAATTAGGTATTCATTGAGAGCTTGATACATCCTTGAGCAATTATTCTGTCATTTCTTTAAATCAGTACTGTTTTGACTTAGTTCGGATTGTCCATATTGCCTTCACTCACAATATTATTTGTTTTAGTCATCATTAAAAAAAAACATCCCTCTATCTATATATATATAGGCTTTCTTTACATGTAGGGAGTTCAACTTCGAATTACTAATCACTCTAATTGTATATATTGCAGCGACATCCAAACAATAACCTTACCATTGTAAATTCTACTACAATCGTAACAAGTCCAAATATCACCATGTGGTAAAACAAATTTACAATTTTTTTTGTCCATTTTCTTATATTTTAAATCAATTACTTGGCTTTGGTAATAAAGTCCTAAAATTGGTTTTGGTTTGTTTCTTCTCTATATCCATAGTTTTTTGTTCAATTGCCATGATCAAGAGCCTTGTTGACTTTCCCAGCAAGGGGCCAAGCCATGTTAACCATCAAGTTTCTGCAGGAATTGTCATTATTTTTCATTCAAGCAACTATTGAGGCTGACAGTTAGTTTCTATAATGGATTCTATAATCATTCTTGCACAATATATCATTTCACATAATATCTTATATCTTAATATAATGTAACGGCTGATTAATTGTGGTCTTCCACTACCGGTCTGCTCTTTTCTTTTATTTGTTGTTCGTGCTTTTTGGTTTGTAACGGTCAGCTCCAGTCTGACTCTATTTTTGGCTTGTTCTGCCTTCTTTCTGGAAGCGCAGGGTTTTTGGTTATTTTTGGGGCTAGAGTTAAATAAAGTGGAGACTACGTTTCATTGGTAAGGGGGAAAAAAAGGATGAGAACAAAGGAAAGAAGATTGCTATTTACTATCAATGTTATCAGGCATATCACTGGTAAAATGGATCTGTGTTCTGGGTTTGAGTCTTCTTGTGTTTGGATTATCAGTTGCAGTTGCATCTTCTTTTGATGTTAGTGGTTATTTCTTAGAAACTAACTTGCAGGTCTCTGAACGGTGAAGAGTGCTGAGAGAGAGTGAGGTGCTCTCTATATTAGTTTGGTATCAGAGCAATCAGCTATGGCCCAAAGGGGCGTACGTGTGAATTGGGGAGGAAGAGGCAGAAGGAATGCAGGCCATCGTAGAAATGTGGTCAATGCAGTAGACCCTATGGAGAGGCTTATTGAGGCCTTAAAAAGCCAAAGTTCCAAGGTAAAGGTTGACATTTCTGATTTTAAAGGAGAGCTCAATTCAGATGTATTTCTAGATTGGGTTCAAGAGTTGGAGAAGTATTTTGACATGGAGGACATTGATGAAGATGATCCAAAAAGAGTGAAAATTGCTGCATCCAAGTTGAAGTCGCATGCAACCTTGTGGTAGGAGAATGTGCAGATTTCAAGGAGAAGACAAGGAAAAGATAAAATTAGGCTTTGGCCTAAGATGCTTAAACATTTGAGAGCTCGATTCTTGCCCTCTGATTACCAGCAAAAATTGTTTAAAGAATTCCAAAATTTGAAACAAAAGGATTAGTCAGTACATGCTTATACTGAACAGTTCATGAGACTTCAAATTCGAACAGATATACAGGAGAGTGAAGAGCAAGTAGCAGCTCGGTATGTGAATGGACTCAAATTTCAACTTCAAGATGAGCTTGCATTGTTGAAAGTGCCTACATTGGATGAAGCTTATGAATATGCATTAAGGGCAGAGGAGAAGCTAAGCCGAAAGGGTAAATTTATGAGTAAGAGAAGTGATAACTACCAAAACAGAGGAAGAGGGAGTTCCTCCAAGTCTAATAAAGAAGAAGAACCAGATGAGAGTGTGAATCCAAGTTTTAGAGGAAGGGGAAGCTTTAGGGGTAGAGGACGTGGACGTTCGTCTTCTGGTGAGTGGAAGCCTTTAAAGTGTTTTATTTGTGATGAAGCCCACAAGGCTGTAGATTGCCCTCAAAACCCCAAAAGGGTGATGGTGGCCCAAGAAGAAGAAAAGTGTTGGGTTGAAGAAGCTGAAGCAGAGTCGGGAGAGAACCTAATGTTGAGGAGAACTTTGATATCTGGGGAAAAAGAAACTCCTGAAGCTGATTGGAGAAGGAAAAGTGTCTTCCGAACCAAATGCAAATGTAAGGACAAGGTATGTAAGGTGATCATAGATGGGGGATCTATTGATAATTTGGTGAGTAGGGAGATGGTTGACAAATTGCAATTTCCTTGTGTTCCAAAATCTAATCCCTACAAAATTTCTTGGCTAAAGAAGGATCATAGTGTGTTGGTGGATAGATCTTGTCTTGTGGCCTTCAAGATTGGCTCTTATGTGGATGAAGTGCATTGTGATGTTGTGCCAATGGATGCATGCCATTTATTGTTGGGCAGACCTTGGTAGTATGACAGAAATGTAATTCATCGGGGTAGGGAGAATATTTATGAGGTTCAACATGAAGGAAAGAAAACACTCTTAAAACCATGGAAAGAAGATGATGCATTTGAAATATCAGCATTGTCTCTTGTTTCAACAAGCTATAAGAAATTTTTCAATGAGAGCAAGGGATCAACTTGTTATTTGTTATGCCCAAAGGAAGCAAAGGAGCCTAGTAGAGTCCAACCTCCTCCAGAGATGCAAAAATTGTTGAAAGAATATTCTGATATAACTCCAACAGAGCTGCCTACTGGTTTACCCCCTTCACGAGGTATTACTCACCATATTAACTTAGTACCAGGATCCAAGCTACCTAACCAAGCTGCATATCGACTGTCTCCAAAAGAAAATGAGGAAATGAGAAGGCAGATTTGTGAATTGTTAGAAAAGGGGTTCATAAGAGAGAGCATGAGCCCTTGTGCCACACCAGCTTTACTATCACCTAAAAAGGGAGGCAAATGGAGATTGTGCGTGTACTCTAGAGCCATCAACAAGATCACGGTAAAGTATAGGTACCCCCTTCCTAGAATGGATGACATATTAGACTGTTTGGCAGGTGCTAAAATCTTCTCCAAGGTTGATTTGAGGAGTGGTTATCATCAAATTCGAATTCGAGAAGGGGATGAATGGAAGACAGCCTTCAAGGTCAAGGATGGTTTATATGAATGGTTAGTGATGCCTTTTGGGATGTCTAATGCCCCTGCCACCTTCATGCGCACCATGAACCAGGTATTTAGATCCTATATTGGAAAATTTATCATAATCTATTTTGATGATATTCTGATTTTCAGCAAGAGCTTGGAAGAACATTTGGAACATCTTCAAATTGTTTTTGACACGCTTAGAAGAGAGAGGTTGTTTATCAATCTTGAGAAGAGTGAGTTTTGTAAAGATAAGTTGGTTTTCCTTGGAAATGTGATTTCAGCAGAAGGAGTAAGCATGGACCCTGAAAAGATTAAGGCTATACTTGAATGGCCTATCCCTCAAAGTATTACAGAAATAAGGAGTTTATTAGAAATTTTAGTGGAATATGTGCTCCCTTGACTGATTGTACTAAAGGAAAGTCTTTTTCTTGGACTCAAGCAGCTGAGAGAAGTTTTGAGCAGCTTAAAAAGAAGGTGACTGAAGCCCCTATCCTTGCCTTACCAGACTTTGAAAAGATTTTTACCATTGAGTGTGATGCTTCAGCAGTAGCCATCGGGGGTGTGCTAAGTCAAGAGGGCAAACCAATTGCCTACTTCAGTGAGAAGCTAAATGATGCTAAAAAGAGGTATGGTACTTATGATAAAGAATTGTATGCTATTGTCCAAACATTGAAACAATGGAGGCACTACTTATTACATAGAGAATTCATCTTGTTGACAGACAATCAAGCACTGAAATATATCAACTCCCAAGCCAAATTATCGCATAAACATGCCAAGTGGGTCTCCTTTTTGCAAAATTATACATTTGTGGTTCAACATTTGAGTGGAAAAACTAATGTAGTAGCTGATGCTTTAAGTAGGAGACGTCACTTACTTGTCTCAATGACCAATGAGATTGTTGGGTTTGAGGAAATGAAGGGAGAATATGTAAATGATCCTTATTTCAGCAAAGTCATAGTTGCCCTCAATAGTCCTGCTGTTACAAGGGATAAATTTTCTGAAGGTTACTTATTGGTAGGTGGATTTTTATTTAGAGGAGTCCAACTTTGCATCCCCTTAGGATCCAAGAGGGAAAAATTGATTCGTGAAATGCACTCAAATGGCTTGGGGGGACACTTTGGAAGAGACAAAACTTATAGCCTAGTGAGTGAGAAATTTTTTTGGCCTCAGTTAAGGAAGGACGTAAATAAATTTGTTTCTACATGCAGAATTTGTCAAGTTTCTAAAGGAGGACAGCAAAACACAGGGTTATACAAACCCTTACCCATTCCTGAGGGACCATGGATTGACATCTCCATGGATTTTGTGTTGGGGTTACCTCGTACTCAACGTGGAAATGATTCTATTTTTGTTGTTGTGGACCGGTTCTCAAAGATGGCCCACTTCATTCCTTGCAAAAAGACTAGTGATGCAAGTAAGGTTGCTGAATTATTTTTCAAAGAAATTGTTTGCTTGCATGGACTACCCAAAACTATTACTAGTGATCGAGATACAAAGTTTTTGAGCCACTTTTGGAGGACTTTGTGGAGGAAGCTTGATAGTAAACTGCAGTATAGTTCAGCCTATCATCCTCAAACAAATGGGCAAACTGAGGTGGTAAATAGGAGTTTGGGTAATTTGCTTCGGTGTCTAGTTGGGGAGAATCCAAAGCAGTGGGATTTGACTTTGGCACAAGCTGAGTTTTCTTTTAATTCAAGCATCAACAGGTCCACTAGTAAGTCTCCTTTCCAAGTTGTCTTCGGAAACAATCCTAAGGGGGTTGTTGATCTTATTGATCTTCCTAATGAGAAATGGGTTAGCCAAGATGCAGAGGACTTTGCTAGACACATACAAGAAATACAGCAGCAAGTGAAGCATAAGCTGCAACTAACCAATGAGCAATATAAAAGGAATGTTGATGTGCATCGGAGGGAGAAAGTATATGAGGAAGGTGAGCAAGTCATGGCGTATCTGCGCAAAGAAAGGTTTCCCCAAGGCACTTATAACAAATTAAAACCCAGGAAAGTGGGACCTTGCAAAATACTAAAGAAAATTAGTGACAATGCCTATTTATTAAATTTTCCTGAAGATTTGGATATTAGTCCTATTTTCAACGTTGCTGATCTTTACCCATTCTAACCTGGTCCTGAACAAATTTCTGATGAAGATGTGTTGAGGGACTTGTCGAGTAAATTGCCACGGAAGAGGAGAGAGCAAATTGAAAAGATAGTGGACACCAAGATTGTTACCACAAGAGCCAAGAATTATAAGATGTATCTGGTAAAATGGGTAGGTTTACCGGATTCCAACAACACTTGGATCAATGAAGGAGATCTCATGAAGTTTACAAAATTAGACACTTCTGAACCAGGAGGGTCCAGAACCTTTCAAAGGCGGGGAATATAATGTCACGGCTGATTAATTGTGGTCTTCCACTACCGGTCTGCTCTTTTCTTTTATTTGTTGTTCGTGCTTTTTGGTTTGTAACGGTCAGCTCCAGTCTGACTCTATTTTTGGCTTGTTCTGCCTTCTTTCTGGAAGCGCAGGGTTTTTGGTTATTTTTGGGGTTGGGGTTAAATAAAGTGGAGACTACGTTTCATTGGTAAGGGGGAAAAAAAGGATGAGAACAAAGGAAAGAAGATTGCTATTTACTGTCAATGTTATCAGGCATATCACTGGTAAAATGGATTTGTGTTCTGGGTTTGAGTCTTCTTGTGTTTGGATTATCAGTTGCAGTTGCATCTTCTTTTGGTGTTAGTGGTTATTTCTTAGAAACTAACTTGCAAGTCTCTGAATGGTGAAGAGTGCTGAGAGAGAGTGAGGTGCTCTCTACATCAGTTTGGTATCAGAGCAATCAGCTATGGCCCAGAGGGGCGTACAGTTAGTTTCTATAATGGATTCTATAATCATTCTTGCACAATATATCATTTCACATAATATCTTATATCTTAATAGCCTAGTTTTCTGCTAGCACTAGAGAAACTAATGTTTGATTGACTTAAATCCCAAGTCCATCATGTGCGTAATTTCAGGTGCAATCTATTGTATCTTATGACTATGAATCAAAGTACGGACAAGAAATTCAGTAGTAACATTCCCTTTAGAGCTTCTTGATTGCAATTAACAAATAAAAACCTAAGATTTGGTAAAAGTGCAACATTATGTTGGCCATCATGCCATTATTGCACCAGAGGAAACAAGAAACACTAGATATTTAGTTTCTACAAATTTTTGTGTTATCCTTACTTCGACTCTTGCACCATGTCCAACTTGCATATAATTGAAATAAATAATAAAATCCAATGTTTGATCTGCAAGTAATAAAAAATATCACAGATAGAATTTAGCTTGTTTCCATTCCAGTCATAAATTCGCATTGGATTGAAGCACACCTAAAGGTCACTTATTTTCTGAAATTGAGGATTTGACTTGGGAATTTTTCATTAATTTCAACAAACTTTTGTTATAGACTTGTAGTTTTCCTTATTCTGTTAAATGCAGCCAAAATTGCGTGATTATTATTTTATTGGTTCTAAAAGGTATAAAGGCTTCTCAATCAGTGAAATAATGTGAGAGTATCAGAATGCCAAAGGTCTGTTATGTCTTGTTTTCTACACAAGAGAAGCTTGCAGTACATATTTATTTTTAGCAAAAGTGAACACCTTGTTGGAAGAATATAAGGACATTTTCTTGGAAGTATTGGCTACACGATTATCACCATTGACATGCCATTCTTACAGTTTGAGTAATGATTTTGTTAATAAACTTTGCCTTGATAATGCTTTAAAGCCTTACCAGCTTTGCCTTTGTTCACCATTCACATCTCTGCATAGTTTTGTGCGTGTGCAAGTGCCTGCCCACATCAGTCTTTCTAGCAATAGCAACAGTACCTAACCTGATTCTACTACAAAATCTCACATTGTGCATTGCATTTGTACAAAAAGTATGGATTAGGATATCCATGTCCACTTTAATTGGTTGGCATATGGATGAAAGCAATCCACAAAAAATAGTTTAACAAGACACATAATTAAACCCTCAACTTAATTTATTCTGCCCAAATCTTTCTTGACAATTGCTGGTAAATGTTTGCTGGATTTGTGCTCAGAATCATGGTCTTCCAAGATTAACTTGGAAAGATATTTCTATATGTTAATATCCCCTTATAATTGCCGTTTAAATTAGTTCATCCTTTCTGTGTTATATTGATAACGTTTATCATCTTACACAAAGGACAATATGACATCTCCTCACTTCGTGGTTAACAGAAGATACTAAAGACAAAAGATAATAATTTCTACATTGACTTTGAGATTGTCAATTAGGGATGCTTCTGTCACTACTCATCATACCTGGTCTAGGATTACATAGATTTATTATGCAAGTGGTAAACATATTTGTTGTTTGACAGTTTCTCTATTCTTTAGGGGCTGATACTCAAATACTTGAAGGCTTCTCCCTGTTTGGCATGTACAAACCAATAATTTGGAATTTGAAAGTGATTGATTTTTACGTATTCATACTTACCCAGCTTCCTCTCTTGCAGTTGAATACACTATGTTGGCGTAACAACTAACACCTCTGGAGTAGAAGTTGTTATGAACAACCTATGTACACTACGCAATGAGTGCTCTTCAAATTATGGAGGGGAAGCTCCCTCGTTGTGCTTTGAAAAATATACTTGCAAAGGAAAATAAGCTAAAACTATGTCCTGTCTTTTTGTTTCAGCTGTAGAGGCACAAGGCTTTCTTGAAAGAACCTATACGTTGCAGCTGAGTTTTCTCTGGTTTTGCAGATCTACTAACTACAACTTAAATTTAATCTATCCAATCTCCTCAGGAAAACAGAGCGAGAGGAAACGGAGCAAGGTTTGACTAACTGACGATAAACGGGTTTAAATTCTCTACTTGAGGGCAAGGTGGCGCAACTATCATCTCAATTTAAACCAGCTTATTGGGCACAAAACAGATTTAAGAATTTACCAAGACAATCTTATGGAACCCTGTGTGGCATAACACTTGATTGAAAAAGCAAAGTCTTCACAAAACAACCTTTATCACCACAATCTCACGAAACCCTATGTGGCATAACCTTCAATTATAATGATAAAGATTCACAGAACAGATTTATCACTGCAATTTCTCGAAACCCTATGTGGCATAACGATTGATCACAATGGTAAATTAACACAAAACAGATTTATCATCTCAATTTCTTGGAACCCTATGTGGCATAACAATTGACTTCAATGATAAAGATGTTCAAACAGATATATCTAAACTATGGAAAGAATTCAGCATTACAATCTTTCGAAACCCTATGTGGCATAACAATCAATTGCAATAGTGAAGACACATGAACAAGTACCAAAAAGAGCAATATTGAGGGCAAGGTAGGCGCAGCATATATTTCTCTCTCAAGCAAAAGTTATTTACAAATGAGCATAAGCTCTTATTTATATACATCAAGGTGTAGGGAACCCTAAAATCACCTTGTGTCATCTACAGTTCTCGCAATGCATGCAAGCTATGCGCCAAACCCTAATTAAGTAAACTATACAGTCAACTGGGAAACTACCCTCAGTTTAACTGAAACATCTAATCTAAAAATGGACAACTGTGCGAGCATGCACGTCCTTATTGAAAGCATGTTAACTGGAAGACTACCATCAGTTAACGAAAAACCCTAAAAGAAACTCCAAGTGTGAAAGGCGAGTCTCAGAATAGATATGCATGTGATGACAACCTCGAGTTAACTGGAAAGGGTAACACTCAGTTCAACTCGTGTGTGTAATGTCTATCCTGAGAGGTGGGAACTGAAGTTTACTGGTCGTGATCTCGAGCAATCAATCCCTCAACGAGATTGTTGACTGTATCACTATCTGGAGCTATGAGACTCTGTCGAAGAATGCTATGTCGATGCAGCATATCCTCACCAGCTGTGATCTGAGACTGAAGTTCGCCCCTACTCCTCATTGCCTCGTCGAACAATGCTGACATGACTGTAAGCTGAGTAATCTTACAGCCAATGGTCTCCCCACTGAAAATGGTATGAATGAGTGCCTGGAGCTCTGACTGAACATCGGTAAGCTCCACGTAGGCACCACCCTCGATCTGATAACGGCACGGTAAGCGGGACACTAAAGTCCTCACAAACCGGAGTGCACTAGTGACCTGCTCTCTACTCTCAGCCAACTCTGATGCTAAATTGTCCTCTATCTTTACCCTGAAAACCAATTGTGTCTTCCAAGAGTAGATAGCCTCTCTGTCCTCTGCATCCGTGACTGTATCATAAGCCACAATCAGGTGAGCAATCATAATCTCGTCCCGGGGTTTGTTAATTGCCATATCTCTTTCCTCATCCTGAAGACGAAGACGGAGCTTACGTGCATTGTACCGCAACTGATATAACTCTGTGAGCATAGTACGGCCTCTAGCAACGAACTCCTCCTCCCATTCCTCCAAACGCTTGCCATATGCAACCAAGTGATTGAGTTGACTTTGCTCTGCTGGAGGCTCAAGCATCGGTGGGAGTGTACTAATGGCATCAGGTCTATGCACAAGGCTAGAAATATACTGACGAAGCTGTCTGATTTCAGCCTTGAGACTCTGCTATCCTCAGTCAACTATTATTCTATCACGGCATCGCGGCAACTTGTAGAAGATCCAGCAGTGCAGTGTCTTTGCGACCAAAGGTTAGCTGATAACCTCGAAATCAAGATTCTAGTGACCAAGTTCTTCCCCTGTGGAGGTACGGCAGTCTCAACGACAATCTCCATGTCAGGGTTTCTCTCTACGTGAACCATGTTCTTGACTCTTTTGTCCGGCGCATCCTGGTAAATGTCATCAAAATCAGAATGATTAAGAACATAGGATGGCTGCCTCCTCTTCCTTCCTAGCTGAGCTTCGATCCAAGATTGATCACGGCTAATGCTACTAGAAGGGTCTGCACTAGCGACAGGAGGTACTGATGAGGTAGATAATGGCAAGACCCGCTGAGGTGGAGAGTCTAAATCCAATTCGATGTGGTGGGTTTGGTGAAGACTCTGGC
>VDFB02017979.1:0-39655 GCA_007258455.2 Sequoia sempervirens
TATATGTGTGTGTGTGTGTGATAGTGGAATTACTAAAAATTAAGTGTAGTTAAGAGATACTTGATGGGGAACATTTAAAATAAAAGAAACTATAGTTAACCATAAATTTACAAGATAAAACATAAGGCAAGGGTGATCCCACAATACTGGTTTACAATTTTTGGCCAAATTGGACATTGATATGATTTTTTCTAACTAAATCTTCACTTTTAGGCACCTATAGCGGCTAAACCATGAGGAATTTGAAGATGATGCAAACTAGTGATTTGTAACATTTTGTCTATAGATTCTAAATATATTTTTTTCAAAATTTTTGGAATCAGATTGTACTTCTTTTTCCATCTCCTTTGAAAACTAGTATTTTTAGTAAACACCATTTTGGGAGTAGCTCATTAATATAACACATTTTTTTTGAATAAAGGAAAAAAATTCTAATTTTCAAATTTAGATTTGTAACTATGATATCTAATTAGCCAATTGGTTTCCTTAGTGTTTCTCAAATATTTTTCCTTAATCAGTTTCAAAGATCAAACCAATTACAATTCAGGACATAAGTGATTTGTATATCACATAACATTTTTTGTATGTATGAAATTCAGTTTTTTTTGTTGGACAGAACTTCAATATTTGAATTTGCACTCATATTTTTTCATTTTTTTTTTTTGATAATCTTCTATTTTTCCGTGTAGAACATAGAGCTTGTTTCGATTAGCCTACGTTTACAGAAAGCCAAAAATAAATAATAATAAAATTAAATTTATTTAAATTATACTTTTGGAAGCTTATAATGGACTACATACTTACAAAAAGCCATTTAATTGGATTAAATTTGATCAAAAGGTAAAATCAAAAGAGGTTATTTATCAACATTTTGATAGGTGTAAAGAGACTTCTGTTATAATTGTAGTTTAAAACTAATGGGGTTCTATCCAAGGGTTTGATCTAAGGTAGTTTAGTCAAATATATCTTCAATAGAATCTTTAAAATAAAATTTTTTTAAAGGCTTAAATCAGTATATTTTCTAAAATATGTGATTTCAGCAAAAATCATAATCTCCCAGCAATTGTAAACCAGCTTTGTTGGATCACCCACAAGTAAGATGAGGTAATTAAGAAGCGGTGTGGAGCCTTGCATAGTTGCATGGGCACATTTAATATCTTTATTGTAACTAACGTGGGTGGTATGAGAAAATATTTTTTTTGTTAACGACAGGGGTATCCTCGTGACCCAACCCAACATCCAAGGGGGCAAGTGAGGTGAGACTAGTCCCCTATTTGAGGACCCAAAAACCCACAAGCCACTCCCAATTAGGTAAACCCGAGAGTGGAGTCAAACCCAAAACCAATAGGGAGAAAACCCATGGCCCAAGCCAACTCCCTTACTTGTGTGGGTTGTGGTATGAGAAAACATTAAGGAGATTGCAGACATTATGATGGGGAGTTGTGGAGTCTATCAAAAGAAATGAGTAAGAGGACGTGCAGGGGAGATCTTTTTGGAAGCTAAAGGATGAGAGGACAGAGGAGGATCAAGAGAGGGAAGTACACTCTGTTCACATCTACTCTATAGGAATATCATAGATGTATGATAACTAAACTCTACTTAATCAGGAAGCTCAGGTTCCTAGACACCCTTTTTGAGCACTGAAGAAATTTATAGATCCTTCGAATATACATATTTTCTCTTACACACATTAATGAAATGGACATTAACAAAAAAATGTGTGTCTACATATATCTATCGAGCACTGAAGAGAACTTAAAATCCTTGAATGTGTTCGGTTTTCTTCAAGATTTTATAGGTCTTCCTACAAGTCTTATTGTCGAATACTCATTTTATTATTATGTATATAGGTACCTGTATGCGACATTATGCATGTTGTGTGTATGTATCTGTATAATGTGGATTTCGTGTTTAGCATACACATGGTATGATTCAAGATTCGATAGAACCCTCGTTAACTCTATTTATAGGGGAGAGGGGCCCATAGTAGAGCATCCTAACTTCGCCTTTCTCAAAATCCTATGTGGAAATTTCAAATCACTCCCAATTTTGTACAATAGTTTATTTGACAACTCATGTGCTTCTATATTTCGTTTTAGGGCCACATCATCAATATGATGCCACATCAACATGCTTTTTGTTTAGGTATCCAAAAAAGACCCCAAAAAAAAGTGAGACCGATAGTGGCACACTAAGTCATGTTTTATTGGTGCGTTGATGTGGCATCACATGATTTGTCAGTTTGTGTATTTATGGATAAAAAGTGTTTTGCAATTAGATATTAAGGTGCTTCACTATGGGACACACTGAGGACTACTTCTATCCCCACTATTAGAACCCGCTCCACTATGGGCCCCTCTTCCCTAGTTATCTTTAGTGTTGGATAGGTTTCCTGCAATCTTCTATTGAATATCCATTTCATTTGCTACCCATATATGTGTGTGTATGTACATGTCTATGTCTATCTATATGTACATGTATACTATGTATAAATAAAAATTGGGCCCTGTGACTAGAGTGCATATAGTATGATTCAGGGCCTTATTCAAATCCTTCTAAGTATCATTTATAGTTTTTATTCAATACAGGAGGGAATTTCTTGCAACTCTTATTCCCGAATATCCATTTCATTGATATACATATATATATATATATGTTTGTGTATGTATATGCACCAGGATTTGTGATTGCAGAACACATAATAACTAGTATCATTCAATGCCTAATGAAAATACCTTATCTTTTATGTTTTGATGGATTTTTACATTCTGCTTGAATATAGTTTCTGGATTTGATTGTGTCAATGTTTTTTTCATCAACGTTTTCAAATCACATTCCGTGATTCATCATCAGGATAAAAGAGTGGTGAAAGATAAGAATCAAATCCAGAAATTATATTCAAACAACAAGATGGATTGTAGAAACTTTATATCTTTAAATCTACATTCCGTTCGAAGGCTTCCATTTTATCACAGATAAGAAGGATATTAAGAGGTCTGTGGAATTCGGCTTTACACCTGAGAATTGCTTTGCATGAAATTTTTTAAAGTCTTTCAAGTCATCTATTTTGTGCAGCCTCGAGACCACATCCCTTTGAGGTTTTCTCTCATATAGTTTACGTGTTGTCTATTGTTTCCTGCATGTTGTATGTCTATCTATCAAACACTTCTGGCCTCTATAAATATGGCAGATATCCATACTTCCTTTTACAAACTGCTCTTTACCCAGCATAAACCTCTTTCTTTTGGTCAAAATAATGGTTTATACACACGCAATTTTATAAGACCTCATTTACTAATTTGAATTACACAACAAATGTGATAGATTTTAGAGCCAGTGTTTTAAGCTTCTTTCATATTCGGTAGAGAAGTTGACCGATATTCATTTTGATGAAGATTCATCATAGCACTATTTAGTTCCCTTAGCATTGTAAAACTCATAAACTTTATAGACATTCTTTCTCTTTTTAGTTGTTATTAGATTGTCATGTTTGCACAAATTTGAATGGTAGAAAAAGTACATTAAAATGTAGTACTCCGCTGTTCATGTTTACAAAGAACACCATCAGTGTTTTCCATTTCGTTGGCTAAACCGACATCTTCGAAATGCCCCTAAAAATCATTAGATAGTTATTAGCATATATTAATTTGGACCCGTGGTAGTGATGACATAAGACAGGATTTTAAATCAAGCCCTGTGACTATATTTTCTCTCTGGTTCTTTTTAGAATATAAAAGGATTTCTATAAAAATGCCCTTGTTCTAATGTAAATTGACCAATCAAAAGTAGGAAGAGTGATAGTTGTAGCTTCTTTCAAATTCGTGATTTTGTCAGTGCAGATTAAAAACTAGAACTGTAATCAGCACGACATGTTAAATCAGGCTCTTAAAAGATCATAACTAATGAGATAAATAAAATGATTAAAATTTGAATTTGTCATAATTACAACTTAGTTTTTAATGAACACTATTTATTTTATGTTCATTAAGGATCTATAATTGCCTTAAGAAATTACTATTGATATGAATTTATCCTTATACAAAGAATATGCAAAGTTGATATATGGAAATGTTAAAGATAGAATTATTTTTATTTCTGATTAATATGAGGTTTAATATTCTTTTAGAATTTAGTGGAAATATAAGAGTAATGATAGGTTAAGGCATATTTAACGATTTGAATTGAAGATGTAATTTTGACGAGCGTCTTAAAAAACTAATATTAATTTACTATCTTGTTTGTGAGTATCGTAACTAGTAGTCGTAATAATTATTGATATGGCGACCCTTATAAATAATTATGATTTCTTTTGAAATGAAACTTATTTAATTTATTTTTATTTCTTGCATTTAAGAAAAAAATTAATACTATTGTGGCTTTGCCAAAATATTTTATTTATGGTCATGCATTAAGTAACTCTATTCCTTGTTAAGTCTAAACATACATTCGACTGAAGGGTAAGGGAATAGACTAGGAAGAATACACTTGATTTTTGATCTCTATGCTATTAAACTATAGTAGATTTAAATTCTTGCACTTGATTTGCATTGAAATGAATATAGTATGGAAGACTTTGATAAAGATATGAATACAATTATATTCTTCTAGTTCTTTTGTCATTTTAAAAATGAAAGTCAAGCATGTTTGGTATTGAAGGATATTTCTAGGTGTGTTTGTTTACTAGGATAATGATATATTTTTATGTTAGTATAGACTACATCCTTCTTCTAGTAAATGGGTATATGACTTAACCAATTACATTTTCCTCCTTGTATCGTTATACCCTTGACTTATCATATTAAAATTTCACTCAATATTCCAAAATTATAGGATTACATGATGGTTGTCTTAGTCATTGAGGTTACATTATCAAGAAATTTTAAGTTGCCCACCCTTGTTATAGATGTAAACATGAGCTTCTAATTTAATTATGATGATACATTAGTAAGATCTTGACACTCACCACTAAGTAAGTGGAAGAGTATATGTTTATTTTGTTATATGTTAGATTTCTAAAACCACTGAATAAGTGGAATATCACTCACCATTGGATAAGTGGAAGAGTATATATTATTTTCATTATGATTTAGGTTTCTAATCCCATTGAATAAGTGGAATATCACTCACTGTTGAATAAGTGGAAGATAATTCTTTCATTTTATTATTACTTTTAGATTCCTAACACCACTGAATAAGTGGAAGAGTATACACTCATTTCGCTATATGTTAGATTTCTAACCCCATTGAATAAGTGGATGTTGTTGTATTATTATGGAAATGTGTGAATTATGTTCTTAGGATTGTATTCTTAAATCATTCATTGGAAATAGAATTTCGTCGTATGCTGTCACCTCCCCCATTATGGATCTTGGTGATCAGAAAATGGAGTCAATTTGATGATTTATTATTTGATGTTAATCTAGATATTTTACCTAATATTTTATTATAGAAAAGTTATGAATTATGTTATTGTATTCTTAATTCTTATCATTGGAAATAAACTTTCATTGTATGCTCTCACCTCATCGTTATGGATCTTGGTGATCAGAAAATGGAGTCGATCCAATGATTATTAGATGATTTCTTTATTTGATGTTAATCTAGATACTTAACCTAATATTTGATTATGAGAGAAGTTTTGGATTATGTTACTGTATTCTTAAATCTTATTATTGGAATCAGACCTTTGTCGTATGCTCTCACCTCGATATTATGGATCTTGGTGATTAGAAAATGGGGTTTGAACCAATGATTATTGGATGTTATTCTTATTTGATGTACACTAAAATCTAGATATTTCACATAATAGGGAAAGTGTGAATTATGTTATCTCGTTCTTTACACTGTATCCTTAGTCTTAAATTGGGATTATACTTCGTCGTATGCTCTCACCTCGCCATCATGGATCTTCATGATCAGAAAATGAGGTTTGATCATTTGGGTTAAATTGAATTATGCATGATTTTCGCTTATCAAAATTTTCTCAATTTGAGGTGGAATTGAAATATTTGATAAATCATTAATTCATGAATGAATGAGAGGTTATGTTCAAATATCAACTCACAATACAAGTTTAACACAAGGTATATCATAATAAAACTTTGATTCAAAATGCCATTAAGAGTATTAATTTTAATCAAGATTCCATCACTGTTGCACCTAAATGGGTGGCAACTGATGAAGGATTGCCTGGGGGAACTGAACCCTTGAAAGGGTTGCATACCCACTAATTCAAAGGGTTTGCATCTTTGCAAATTATTGGACAAAGATGGTGGTATTCTCTTCTTGACGCTAATACTTAAGGTTTTGTTGTTAAATAAAAAGAAATATAATATTTTTTATTGATGATTCTTGTATTTTAATTTTGAACAAAAAAAACTGTCTTATTTTGGAACCTATGTATTGCGTGATTGTTACAATTTTTACAATTTTAATTATAGATGAAGAGAATACAATTTACTAGCAATTATTATACTTCAAAAATAAATTCAAGAGCAATCAAGAGCATAAATTTCAAGATTATTGCAACATCGTGTCATTCAAGCATCATGTCAAGTTTCATGTGAGTTTTATTCATGTTTTGCATACATTTCATTTTTAAGCACTAACATTTGTAGGTCTTCAAATAAAATCAAGTCAAGCAACAATTGATCCTTGAAGGTGATGAGTATGACTTTGGTCCATTAAGGATATTAGATATGAGTGGTGAGTTGCAGTGAATTGTCAATTCATTACTTGTTTATCATTTAGCATCTATCTCTTAAAAGAATAAGCTCTCTTTTATCATCAATTTTTCCATTATGGAGGTAGGAATACCAACACATAGTTTGACTTAGACAAGCCCCTATATGGCACAACCCTTCCCCTCTTTTCTTGTGTATAGGTTGTAGATCTAAAAAGAATTGAAGGAAGATTGGAGGCTATTTTTTCATCCTTGCACTTAAACCCTACAATTCATCAAGTCACAAATTCTGCATTTTCCGATCAACATACAATATTTTGACAATCAATCTCGGAAGACAAAAACTACAGACTAGAGACCTCAAGCTCGTGAAAGAAATTTTTAGAAATTAGGTGTTTGTCGGTTAAAATTCTCTAGACTATTTCAGGTAAACTCAAGTTCAAGTCCCAGTTATTTTTGTGTCTTACTGCCGATATTTCTAGATTCCAATTTTATCTTTCTACTTATTTTAGTTCTTAGAATTAAATGGCGAGCGTTGCATTTTCCACATTTGAATCAGTTTACATCATTGCATCGCTAAAGATTCAAATCTAAACCATAGATCAAGTCAAAAGTTGATTAGTTGCACTTTTGGTTGTAAAGATAGTATATATCGTATTGATCTGGAGTTTATAAATATTTTTTTTTGAAAATGTTTGATTTTAGTGATCTACACATTAGACCTAGGATAAGCCTTCCATGAAACATATGTTGCATTTATATATATATATATATTTACAGTTTAGGATGAAAAGATTTGTGCACTTGTGTGTGTTTTAAATCTATCTAGCATTATGAAGAAATTAATATAACTAATAATGTGTATTAACGTTAAAGAATTGAAAGAAAGTGCATAAAGTCAAGCTATGAATCGAGACTATGCCAATATTTTAGTATAACGTCTTTATTATTAAGTATAACGTTTAGCTATGGCGGGCTAGTTTGTTATATTATTTATTTTTTCTTAGCAGGAGTAGTGAATGGTTAGCACACATTTTGAATTGTATTAACTGAGAGCTTGTGTTATTATGATTTATAGTTGTTTGCTTTTAAAAAGTTTGTTTATATTCATATTTAAACAATAATTGATGTGACTTCTGTAAGTGGGTCAAGTGGCAGGCATTCACCCTCCACCAACTATTGCTCCTTCGGTGGTCTCCCCTCCCTGTTGTCTTTAGAAATGTTTGTCATCACTAACACCCAAGCTAAAATACTTTTAAAGTTGCTTCTTTTTTATGAAATTATTGAAAACCTCTTAAATTATCACACTCTAAAACTATTGAAAATTAATCACAATTCTTAAAAAATAATATCAAAAGGTCAATAAACATAAATATAAATGATTGAGAATAAGACTATAAATATTTGTTTCTATAGAATATTTAAAATGGTGTTTTTAGTTATTATGGGCGACTTATACAACTTCTTTTTGTATTTACATTTTTAATAAAAAACAAAAAACAAATCTAGGTCTTGAGTGCCTCCAATATAGAGAGAAATTTAGGTAGTGAGCAAGTGGCGACGAATGTTAATGGGTAAGCCGTCCACACCGCAGGCATTGGATCAATAATCACCTTTTCATTCACATTTACTAAATCCCATTCAACATTTGTAACAATGTTGTGGATAAATACAAGAATTACCATTCGTGCAAATTCATTCCCTGGACACATTCTTGGGCCACCTCCAAATGGAACAAATGTGTAAGGTGCTGGCCCATTCCCTTCAAATCTTGATTAATCAAATTTTTCTAGATCTTCAAAATATTCTGCATTTTTATGAATTGAACTTGTTGTCCAAAATAACTGCAACACATTGGTAAAACCTCATCTAAATGAAATTAGACACTTTCATCTGTAACTTTTATAGTAAAGTACCAAAAAAACCTCTGTTTCATAAGAAAACAAAACCTATAGGTGCGACCGTTCTTATGTTTAAATAATGGTGGCGAAAGTATTGAGTACAAACAAGTTCCAAATTCTTTAAGTTGATATCTCAATTTGTTCCTATCAAAAGATGGGAACTCAGATTCCTCCAATATCATTCACAGACAAATTAAACAATAACTTTAACCATTGAATCAACTTTTTGATTGATAAGAAAAGACATAAAAGTTTAAAACACATCGAAACTCAAAAACTTTGCCAATCAATGGAATCCTTCTATAATTGAATGTAAATAGATGATTGGGTTAATCTATTCTAGTATGACTCAGGAGATAATGGTGAGAACTGGGTTAGCTCCTTTATATTTACAACTATTCACTTAACTGCTCCCCATTTTTACAAAAATGAGAAAAGTGGAGTAGGTAGTCAGCGAAAACTGCTGTAATACGTAATTAACTAGTTCAGGGCGCGTACCTTCCATCCCTTGGGGATAGTGAAACCAGCATAGGAGATATCTACAATAGCCTTGCGCCAGGTGCCTCCTGCCGGAGGATAAAGTCTGAGCGTCTCTTGAGCAGCTCTCCACGTATACTTCATCTTTTGAAGGTCATCCCACTTCAGCACAGGCACCTCACTTGCCTCCTCCCGCTTTATCTCCATTTGCTCTGCACTCTTTTCTCAAATCAATAATCCTATCTACACAAGTTAAAAAATCAGGGGTGCAGAGGTTTTTACTATATACCTTGAAGAACCTTTTGGTAGCAGTCCGGATTGAGAGCCAGACACCTCAAGAGCATCGTTACAACGATAACACTGGTGTCATGCCCAGCCTGAAGAAGCAGGATTATGTTATCCTTAATGTCATCGTCGCCCAACGTATTCCCATGACGCTCATCGGCGTTCTAAAGCAGAAAGGAAAGCAAGTCCTGCTGTGGGGAAGCGGAACCGCAAGCCAAATCCGCTTTCCTCTTATCAATCACAGTCTGCAGAATTCCACGGATACGATTACTCCCAATTCTGGCTTTCCGGTACATATTCCCAGGAAAATCAAGAGGAATCTGCAACATTCCGTTCACTAAGTCAATAAAAGGGCGATACAAATCAGACTGCTGAGGTCCTTCATCCAAGCTGAGAAAAAGAGAACAAGCCACGGCAAACAAGCAACGCTTCGAGAGAGGAAACGCCTTGATTTGGCTTTCCCCAAGCCAGAAACGTTTTAATTGATCACTGATAATGGAGTCCACTCTGCCCACGAATGATTGCAGAGCTTCTGGCTTTAAGAAAGTATGCAGCAGCTTCCTCAGATCTTTTGCTTCGTCCCCAACTTTGCTGAGTAAAGAATTTCCAAACAACTTTGCAAGAGAAGACGGCCAAGTGCTTTGAACAAGCTTGTTTTCGTTGGAGAAGAGAAAGCGATTTCCCACAGGACTGTAAAAGATAGCCGTAGGGGATCCGAGCAAGTGGGTCTTAAAGATATCTCCTCCGTAGAGCTTAATCTTCTGCTCATAAAATTCTTGAATTTCGTTGGCCCTTTGGGAGGCTAGAAATTGTAGTGTCTCGCCCAATAGCGGCCAGCCAAAGCTGCCCGGGGGAAGATTAGGGATTGAAGTGGTTGAAGAGGTGTTTCTGAGAATTAGGATCAGCAGAAAGAGCACAAAACCTATGGCTATAGCCACCGCGATCATATCCATTCTTTCTCCTGTTTCCAGAAAGAGATTAATTTCTGTAATAATGTTGCACATCATTATATCAAAGGCATTCTCTGGAGGAACTGTTTGCGATAAGATTCTACGTTGTAGAAACAATTACGTAGCGCGTACTCGATCTGAATTTCAACTTGACTCATGAGTTGAAATGAAAGTAACAAAGGTACGCGAAGGCGTACTCATCTCAATTTCGTCTTGACTAATAGTTGAGATTTTTGTTGCCATTTACAATGTTAGATATTTACTAAAGCGTTTGCACCTCAACGAGGTGCAATGGTTACACTGATAGCAGGATATACTCTGGCAGTATATTGAAGGGAAGGGGAAGGGAAGGGGAAAAAATAGCAAGAATTGACATAATAAATAAGTTACAATGTCAAGGAAAAGCATTTTCAGGAAGAAGTCAAGATAAGGTAGAATATGCCTTTTGTTAAATTAAAAATCTTGGCAACAAAAGACCCAACAAACTCTAAGCACAATAAAAAATACATTGCATAAGAAAACCCAACTGAAGGCATATCTTCAACTATAATAGATATGCACAATAAAAACTTTCTGAACACAATAAAAAGGACATTGCATAAGAAATCCCAACTATAATAGATATGCACAAAATGACAATGACCTAGTTCATAAAATTACTCAAAATGAATTGCAGTGACAATACCCATTTTCATTTCTTCAACTTTGTATGTCCGTTATACATGGACCAACAATATAAGTACTATGAATCACCTCCAAATTACATACAAATGAATGATCTCACTCAAACAGATGTAAAAATGTGTTTTGCAACCCTAGGCACAAATAATGAATGAGATAAAAGCCATAAAGGAGATCAAACCAGTCCAAATGGGGCCCACTTTCCTCTATGTTGTTGTACAGCCAAGCTGAAGGCTGTTGTAGCAGTGAATCCAACCCAAACTCTTATAAAACCTCCTTCAAATCCTTCAATCTGAATCTGCAAACAAATACAGACCTCCTGCACCAAGTTTGAAGGGCAAATTCCACTAAAAAGCACAAAGTATATGCTGCTACGATGGTATGGCCTGCTTGTACATATTCTACCTTATCTTGACTTCTTCCTAAAAATGCTTTTCTTTGACATTGTAACTTATTTATTATGTCAATTCTGGAAATATTTTCCCCTTCCCTTCAACAGAGTATATCCTTCAAATCTATCATTTGATACAAATCACTATTTCCAAAATCTTAAAAGTCTATCCATAAGAAACAATTTAAGAATAATATTTTGCTCTATACTATATAGTTAACAGGCCATTCTGTATGATACTGAAAAATGGATGGTTGCTTCAAAAATGTGCAAAAAAAAAACAAAAAAGTTGTTAAAAATGATGTGCAATTCGATCTAACCCACTGCTTCCAAAAACATAAAGCATACCATTCAGAACATTATTGGAAATAGGAAACTTTTGTCCAAAATTGAAAAGCTCTGATTTGCACTCAAATAACCAAACATCTGTCACCGAAATATAAAATTTGAACTATAATATGAGCTAGACCATTAAGGGTGAAAGTTAATATTGGAAATACATTCCTAAAATCCGTACATCTAAGCTAATCCCCAACTTAATCCAGAGCACTGTTTCTAAGGCTTTAAAATTTTGTCAATAAGGAAAACTCAAACAATTATTATTTTAGTTTGAACTAGGCTATTCCATATAAGATTTGAAAGTGGTATCCAACCCAAATAGTCACAAAACTAAACTGAAAATAGCCTGTTAGTTCATCCATATTTGATCCAAACTTCTTTTCCTAATATGGTACAAAGATCAGTTTACACCAGGCCAATTTTTGAAAAATAGGAAAGTCGGTATCAATTCCTAATAGTTACAAAACTAAAGCGAAGGCAGTTAATTAGCTGATCAATGTCAATATTTCCACGATATTAAATCCCACCTCATCCACCATGCTTAAGCCACATTATTCTGTGTAAGGCTTAAAAATGAAAATTAAGCAGAAAGCAGTCCATGAGCTGTTATCTATCTTTTTGGCATACTACTGGCTCCAAAATCACCCATAAGGAAACATTCTATATGATAAATAAATTGGATTACCATTTTACCCAAGCATTCCTCTATATAATTTTAAACTGGGTACCCATTCTTATAAATTGTTAAACCAAAACTAATCTAAAAACAACCCATTTACTCTGATCCACAATTTGATCTAAACTACTGTCTCCAAACACTTAACTTCTAGCCGCAAGTAACATTTCAAATGAAAAAAAATACTTCAAATTCGGGTGATTCTTTGTTAACTTTAGGAGTGTGAATCCATCCATTCTTAAAATTTGTAAAATTAAGCTGAAAGAGCACACAAGCTGATCTGCAATTAGACCCAAACCACTGTTTACAAAACCTATATAATATTGTTACATTCAAGGCTAACAGTCATTATTGCTTGCCATTTCTGCCCATAAATTTTTGAGGTTGTTTCTTTGGACTAAAGATTGGTTGCATCTATTCTTTTTATTGCTTGCCATTTCTGCCCTTAAATTTTTGAGGTTGTTTTTTTCGACTAAAGACTGGTTGCATCTATTCTGCCCTTAAATTTTTGAGGTTATATTTTTATTCTTAGCAGTTTGAAGCACCAGAAAATCACAACCTCGCCCAAGATTTACTAAGTAGAAATTTAAAAAAACGTTCCAAGACCAGTGGAACCTACTTCGTCAATAGTATTTAAACTTTGTCCCCTTTACACAAGATTGTTCCAGACTTCAGCCTCTGCTACTTGCGAAACAACATTAATATTTTGCATGAACAGTGGACCAATATAATATTTTTTAAGAATTTGAGTCTCTATATGATAAGCAGAAATAAAATACAAATTAACAAAACCTTTAGAGAGAGTCCTCAATGGCATCGACACATGTCTTAGATCTCGATCCCCTAAGCAAGGGAGCTACCCACATTTCCCATATTTGACCAAAACCCCTACCTAACATTTATTTCCTTAGATGAATATGCATGATACATTTTTCTCTTCACTAAATAGCCTTACCAATCTGACCCTCAAAGGATAGAACTGCAAAAGTAAGGCTGCGGCTGCATTTTATCATCACGCATCTGTCTACTTCAAGTCTCACCATGCATTCTTCTTAACACTAATAAGCTCGTCTTCCCATCAAAGGAAAATACCATGGCCACAAGCCATAGGAATACCAAAAATAACACAGAATAGAAGATGATCCATAAACTCCAAGCATGTTTTAGCATTGAACTGAATGCCATTGACAAGATTTTCTTGTTTGGCTAAATACACATACTTACACTTCTCCATTTGCCGAGATATTCTTACTAATCAGGTCGTCAGTATATAAAATCAAGAGATATCTAGTCTGATATTATATTTATCTGTTCAATCTGTCCATTTCATGGAATTTTCCTAAAACATGAGAATTCCAACACGTCATTAAGAGAAAACGCAAAAGTCATAGGCCAAAAAAGGACTCAAAAGCATATAGAACAACAAGAGATCTGAATGCGAAAAGCGCAAAGGTTTCAAAGCTTTCGAACCAAGATTTCAGATAACCATCAAAAACTATCACCACTAAAATAGAATGCCATAGGCACAAGCAACAAAGAACCAAACAGAAAAAGAAAACAGGAGATTTTCATTTTGAGGAATGCAAGTACTTCAAAGGTTCCATAAACAAATACTTCAAGCTCCGTCATTTAGCTAAAATCCACAGGGACGGGCCAGAAAAAGAGGGACCCAAAAATTTTCTCATATAGCAAGAGATCAAAATGCAAGGGTTTTTATGGTTCTCAATCTGAAAGATTTAGTGTTACACATCCAGAGATCTCGCCATACTGTACAGTCTCCTTACCCTGTGAGAAATAGAGGGACTGGTACTTTGCAATAAGCTCTCGTCGTTGGCTCAACTGTTGCACATCATGCTGGCTGAGAGCCGCATAGTAGCTGGCACTTCCCTTCTTGGGCCAAGCCATGGGCGAGGCACCTTGCTTTTTCCTTCCATTCTTTATCCCCACGCTTTACTGCTGCCTTCTCCTCACATTTTTCCTCCACGCCATTCAACTCTTCACTTTCCTCCAAAATAAAGCTTCAATGAGCAGATTATGGAGAGGTCTTGGGGTTAAAAGGTAGCAGACGACATTTTTTCCACCTTTCACACACGGCAATTGCAGGCGGGGATCACCATCTTCTTAATGATAAATGGTGACCTTCTTTTCTCTCGCCCTCTCCTCATTATTGAAAGCGAACGGACAAGTGAACAAAGCTTGTAAGATTTTGCAGGCCCATAGTACTGTTTGTCAAATGGCCGTACCCATTTCCACTCGCTGCTACTAATTTTTTGAATGATAACCCTTCCCTCTCCCTCGCTCCAGCTAATAGACATGAATACACTCCTAATCAACTTAGACATTTGTTTGTTAGGTACACAGCATGAAGTGAACTACATCGATTAAGGTAGAATACCTAATTCGGTAGCATGAAGCTTTGAAAAATTTGAAAGCATCGGACAATAGACTTTTTGTCAGTTCCACCTATAATAGCCCTGTCGGCTATTTCAAGACCTTGATGGTACAATGTATTATTAAAATGATATGAAATTACACACAATCATTTATGATAAATATATAGATATTTACTAGCACTTGCATGTAAAGGAGGTTCAAGGACTACGTGTATAGAAAACTATATGTATGTTAATATGTTAGAGAGTATGTGTGTTAATATGGAGTGTATGTGTTTGTGCATGGATGTGCTACAAATTCTAATTGCATGTGATTAGATTAAACAATTAATAATAAGTGCTAAATAATGGAATGAAATAAACTTAGACAAATCAAGGTTTTTTCCTTAAAAGAAATTAAGTATTATTTGATTATGAAATATTTGTATACAAATTTAAAACATATAACAATACAAATGAAAAATGAAAGTTGCCATCAAATTGACAAAAAATACTGCAAATGGAAATAGAATGTTCCCATCTAGTTGTCAAATCAATGTTTATCTGGATTTTATGTGATCAGTGAGATTTTGGAGCCTTTTACCTGATATTTTGGAGGCTCTTACCATTAAACAATAGTTGGCTTACCATAATTTAAAAGTGACAATTAAACTTATTTTCTGACGACTCAACATTGGTTTGAAGGTGTAAGACTTGTTTTGGGTTGAAATCTCACACTATATGTAGCCTATCGGCTAATTATATTGAACATTCTTAAATTTTTATTACCATTTTTATTTTTTATTAATAAATTTATTTTTCTAATATTTATTATTAGGTTTGAGGGTCCACAATAGTGAGTCTCAAACATACATTCTTTCTTCACTTTGGAGGGGTAAATAATGAACACCTTGAAACAAGGTATTACTTTGAACCAAAGTTTTCTTCATTCAAGGTTTGTAAACCTTTCAAATGAAAATGACCTTCTTTGTGACATTATTTTATTGATTTTGAATTAATAAATTAACACCCTTTAAATGAAGGTTAAAAAAAGAAAATAAAAAATGAAATGATTGAAGGCTTTCACATTTTATAGGCTTGAAAGTTCTAGATGCATAGAGAAATAGCCATTGCTTTCATAGGATGTATAATGGATCTTTAAGCATACATTTGTCCTCCATTGAATCAAATGACTTCAAATGGAAATGCAAGTGTTTCCCACACTTCTATATTTCGATATTTTATTAAGAATTTTTGAATACTAGATGTGATTTTTTATTGGTATTTTGAAAATTTATTTACAATTTTCTTTTTAACTCTTAAAATGTGAATTGGAAACCCTAAATATTCTTTTGACTCTCAAATGTTGAATTGAAACCATAAGCAACTATTTTGAAAACCTAATAGTTGTCTTTTAACCCTAAAATACCAAATTGAAACCTTAAACAACTATTTTAAAACCCTAAAATATTCAATTGAAACCTTAAACATCTACCTTTTGACCCTAAAATGTCACATTGAAACCCTAAACAACTATTTTGAAACCCTAAAATAATTTTAAGTTGAAACCCTAAACAACTAATTTGAAACCATATAGCTATTTTTAACCCTAAAATGTCAAATTGAAACCCTAAACAACTATTTTATATCCCTAGAATATAAAATTGAAACCCAAAATAGCTTTTTTTAACCCAAAAATTTAAATTGAAACCCTAAACAACTATTTTGAAACCCTATATAGCTATTTTTATCCATATAAAAAAAATTAACTCTAAAATGCTAATTTAAAACTCTATACAACTAGGTTTTAACCCTAAAATATCAAATTGAAACCCTATACAACTATTTTTAACTTGAAACCCTAGTTTCTAGATTATAAACCATTAAAAAAATTATAATATAGAAATTAGAGTTTCAAATAGACATTTTAGGGTTTAATATAGTTTTTTTCAATTTGAAATTTTAAGGCTGAAAAATGAATATTATTGTAAAAAAAAATTTAGAATATGAATCAAAAGCCACATCTAGGATTGAAAAATACCTTGTTTGAAATAGATATTTTAGGGTTTATAATTAAGAAAGAAGGGTTTCAAATAGAAATTTTAGGGTTTCAATTTGACATTTTAAGGTTTACAATCTAGAAACTAGGGTTTCAAATTGACATTCCTAAATTATAAATTAGGTTTTTTAATTTAGAAATTATAAACTTGCTTTTGTGTTGATTGAATGGGCTCTATTTACCCCTACCCATATGTTGAACAACGTGAGTATTATAAGGGTTACGAGCATTATCCCCTTCATACATCTTAATATCCAAAATTTAGTAGTAAGTTTAGAACATCTTAAGTGGACAAACCTTGCTAAAATCATTTTTTTTTTTTAGATGTCCAAATTCAAAATCATGCCTTTAAAAAAGTAAAATTAAAAGTATTCCCATAATTTCTTCAAATAATCCTTGGTGACGAGTCTTTACATTTTCTTAGTTACATTGGATTATACCCATATTCACCTAGTCTAATCTTTGGCGATGACCTCATGCATCTTCTTTGCTACTTGGGGCTAGATCATGGAGAAATGTGTCAAAAAAGTGAAATAAAAGAATTCAAGCTAAATACATAAAATAGAAAGCTATATTAAAATGATTTGAAGGGCCTATCAAATTGTTGGGTGAATATTTTGTAATTCTTTTAACAATTACAAAATAGTAGTTTCAACAACAACTATGATGAGAAATTAATCTCTCCTCTCATAAAGGGGACTCTCCCTTCTTATTGCTAACTAAAACAACTAGTAATTAAACTATGCTTATGTACACTACAACTATCCATAGGGGTGTTTCCATCATCCTATTCTCTTCTTTTAGAATAGATGTTTCCTTTTACAAGATTACAATAGTATTCCCTTGATGTTTACAACATATAAAAAACTACAAAACACTAGTTGGAACAATAATGACCAATATCTGATTCAGTTAGATGTAAGAATAACTAGAATGATATGAACATGTGATGATAACAAAAAAATCCACAAAATCCCAAAGTCTTATGTTACTTTTCACGATGATTTAAATGGTAACAAGTGTATCAAGTTGCAACTCAAAGACTATCAATGATCAACACCAAAGATCCACAAGAACATAGCTAATAATCGCTACTCAAAGGCTTTGAGTTATTAACCAAATTCATACACAAATACATAAATCTCCAAACACAATATTGTAGCTCAAAGTCTATCAGTATCAAATATGAATTCCCTTCAACAATAAAATATTACACCACTTTAACAAACCAATTTCAAGATAATATGATAAGAGAGATGTAAGAACAATCTTACACACAACAAATGTGCTAAAAAACAAAGGTTGGATGCAAATCCACTTCTTTTATTGATTAATTTCAATATGCACATTCACCACAAAGATTTAAGTATGCTTCTCAAAATGGGTAGCATTTTGCTTGAAAAGATCAAAGGTCTGTTACAAAAGAAAATCCCTCATATATATATAGAGGAGAGTTGAGAGCTAATATAGGAAGGCAATAACTAATTTGACTTATTCAATAGGAGAGTTTGATTTGATTTAGGACTTCTCTATTTTTACATGTAATTACATTTCAAAAAAATACATGTAAAATGTCGAAAACTAATTAAATAAAGCATGAAAAATACTGAAAAGTAAACTAAGGGAAAAATAAGGAACGCCTTTCTTCACCGCCTTTCTCCAAGAAATCCTCATACTTCTTCATGACTACTTGAACTTTTTTATTATTAGGACCTGAAGTATGCTTGGAGGTAACAATGACTCTTGTGATTGAATCCTTCATAGTGTTGCAAGATTTCTCATGCCTTTCTAAATACACCTTGAGGTTATCTAAGGTTAATTGAATATCCATCAATCTATCCATCAAATCCACTAAGAAGGCTTGATCTTCAAATTCTTTCTGGATCATACATGTGAATTCCTGAACAACTTCATCAAAGGAAAGGACTTTTTGATTATTAGATCAAGTAACTTGTAAGGAAACTCCTCAATTTTGTTGATACCGTCGTTATGGCCACTAACTACTCCAGCATCCTATGATCATTGTGATGGTATGGCGTGGAATGGATACGTGAATAGGTTGGTGGGTATATATACCTGCTATAGTATATACACATGTCATGTATTATATACATGTCGATGCAGGCATATGATGCGATAGATGAATTATGCTCATATGGATGTATTGATATGGTACCACTACATATGCATGTACATTTGGTATATACAAATATATACGTACCATACACACACCCTATTATTTTTGGATATTAATAATATTATATTATTATTATATTGCCTGACAATTTACATATATATGCATATATATATATACATATCGGTTATGCTGACTGGCTTACGACATGTTATAGAATATACATATATATATATATATATATATATATATTACGGTAAAATAATATATATGTATATATATTATTTATTACTCTAATATATATATATATTATTTTACTATCTATATATATATATATAATATATAATATATATATAAACTCAATATCATAAATCTCATTATTGGAAATTAAATTATTTTCCACTTTGAGTTAATATTAAACTTTAACTATGAGAATCGAATGAAATATTATTCAGTCGATTATTGTTCATTAACTATGGAATCGAGTTAATTTGCCTAGCCGACTATTATCACTAAATATAAATCGAAACCTTATCTTTTGGCTTTGGGAAATATATGCCAACATTTGAATGATGAAATATTTCATAAAACTATAGTTGAACTTTGGGAAATCAAAATGAAATTTAAGCGCTGGAATGAGACACGCGCGTACGCGTGAGACTGAGACCAAGTCTTTGGGAATGAAATCACAACTTGAATAATGTCGATTAAGCCTGGAATGTAGGCTATGTGGATTGCAAGTAGCATGGGACTTTTTCACTGTGATTATTTACCCGCCAGATTTCATGATTGGCACCATAATTGGGAGACGCTTGTAGGTGTCGATCCTTCACATTTCACCATGTGCAAGTTTGAATCATTCTTCAATCTGCTGTCAATAATAGAGGTCGACTCACCTCTGGAAGTGCTGAGCATGGAGTTTAAAATCTGCCACTTATCAAATTGAAACATTCAAATTGTAGTTGTGGCAATTTACATACCTATAGAGGAGGAATTCGATGGGCTAGGGCTCTATAAATAGCCGCCCAGTCCATCATTCTTTACTTACTGAGTACTTTCTTGATTGCAATTCATCTTAAGAGCTCATTTACTTTGAAGTATCCTTTATTTAGTATATAATCCTATGAGCTGAGAATTACTAGTCTTCATTATCTAAAACACTAGAGAATTACACTTTTGTTCAACTACAATCCATAACAGTTTGAATATACATTTCTAAGTATTAATTTTTGAGTGAGAGGGATAGCCAACTGTGAGTTAATTTTGAAAGAGAAAGGCATAAACTTGTGAGGAAATTAGCAATTGATTAACATAGCTAGAAGTACTGTGAGGATAGGCTAAGACTTCTTCAATTGAAGGAAAGATATTACCAAGCATGGGATATTCTTCTACTATCATTTCAATTATGAACCTTGAATATTTATAGAATTTGTATTTTTTTCTTGTGCATAGATAGGGAATTGCTTTATACTCTATATTTATGTTGTGTACATGAAATAAGATGTTTATGAGTTACAAATCTATTTACATCTAGAGAGTAGATTGAATAAAGGTTAAAAGATGCATACTTTTGTGATTGCATTAATTGTATGATCTCCATATAAGGAGAGTATGGTTGTATTATATATTATATACTAGGACTAAAATGAGGACATGAGTCAAGTAATTTATATGGGCTTAAGTTATTAGGCTAACTAAGATAAGCTAGAAGAGACTCCTAGGATAAATATTTCAAGTATAGGAGGGATTATATGAATTACTTGTTATGCTGATTTATTTCTAGAAATTAGAATGTTGTAGGTTAGTCTAGGGTGAATGATTATCCATTGAAGGACATAACCTATGCGTAGTGTAAGATAGACCTAAGTCAAATTGGCCTTGAGTAGTGTATGTGATATATGACTTTCTCAGTTTACTGAATTAAAACACTTTGGCCAAAGTAATGTAATGTACCTACATCCTCTTAGATTGGGCGATGATTACATTGTCAATTCACCATGATCCAATAGTACATACTAGTTCAGGATTGTGGGAATTACAAGGATCTAGTCATGTAGGACACACCACTATGCTTAGTTGGTTAACAATATTAGTTACTCTACCAATCTCTTCGTTGAAGGGAGGGTCATCTATTGAATAATAGATGTGCGGGGGACCACATTATAAGTCCGTGGTTGGTGGAAAAGTGCCCGAGTGATGTTTCTCCTCCACAGCAGGCTACTGAAGTACCAAGATTTGAAAGGGAAGATCCTAGACCGTCTTACTACTATTTGTTCAAAAGCTCATTGAGCTATGTTTTGTACTTGTATGTATTCTTACTCTAATGTTTACTTGAAAAGTAAAGGTTATTTATTTGTAATGAAAGGCAATGAAATGTATTATGTTGAAATGATTTCAATTAAAAGAAAATATTTTTTTTGTTACAATGCCTATTTACTCATTATATTTATTTATTTGATGTAAAATTTAAGAAATTTTTATTTCATGCAAGGGTTAAGGGTTAGTACATTACATTCTTTACTTCATCAAATTTCTCAATGAGAGAATTCAATGTAGACTGTACATTTTCCTTGGCACTTTCACGAGTTACCTTTCCTAACTTAACCCTTGTAATAGAATATTCAAAAATATCAACTTCCTCAATAGACTTATCTAGAGGAGGTTCTGCTACCTCTACATACATGTATCTTTCTTTATCCACCAACAACTTGGAAAGAGTCTTTGTCTTCTTCTTGGATTTTTTCTTTACAGGTGCAATTTCCTAGAGTCAAAGTTGTCTAGAGAGACATATTGCTTCTTCATTTTTGGTGTTTAGGATGAAAGCCAAGGGGGAAGTGGAGAAGAAATTCCTTCTAGACCAGTAGCCATAGCTTGTGTTCATGTAATTGAACTCATGAAAGTTGATGTTACAATTGGTGAAGTATTAGTCAAAATTGCACCAAGAATTTCCACACTTTTAACTTGAGTAGACTCAGTCATAAATTGTTCTAAATCATATTGAGAGGTTATATCAAAAGGAATTGTGATGAAAAAATTGGCAAAGAAGCGGGAGACTCCAAAACATTTTCCAAAACATGTTTAGGAATTTCAAAAATTGACCCCAAAAATGGGGATGAAAGAATTGTCTGGATAAACACGATAGGAGTAACCATAATAGTAGGAATGACTGTAGCAGTGACTGGTAAAGATTGTTCAACATAATAAATAGGAGGAATGAGGGTAGACATAGTAGTAAAAATGGGAGAAGAAGTAACAGGTGGATCCTCTAGGTTGTTCTCATGAGGAGATACTTGTTCTTCCTCATGTTGTTCCTCTTCTTCTTTCCCTTCTTTCTAAACTGATTCCTTTTCTATACCTATATATGACCCTTTAGTTGTTTTATTTTTACCCCCTTTTACACTAAATGTAATCTTGGGCTTGGAAATCCTATTAGAACTAGGCACATCTCCCTTGTTCACCCTTAGCTTATATGTCTTACTTTCTTATTCCTTAGGTTCTCCTCCTCTGACCCAGTGCTAAAAGGTTTCAACTGTATCCCTTTTTATTCTAGCCATACATTTGTGTTAGCTATTCAAATCTTTTTCTAATTGATGTCGTCTCCTTCTTGGACCATTGAATTGAAGGTAGACAGGTACTTTCTACATTATTATTCTTGTAGGCTAGATCTAGAAAGTCTCTATCATCTTCCATTTCCTATGGAATATCAACCAGACTTCTATCAAGATTTTTTATTTGTTGTAGGGTCAATTGGAAATAATTCAACTTTCTTATATCCTCCTCCATTCTATAATATTCCCACACATCTTCAATCTTGTGTATGTGAGTGTAGGCCTTCTCAATTTTATCTTTTATGCCTTGGTAATCAAAATCAAGCCTCTTTTTGTATGTCTTCATGGTAACCCAATGCATATCAGATTCTATAGCTTTAGCTTTTGGGGATGTTAATATAAAATACCTACCAATTGTGAGGGGAAACTTGAAGCTTGGTTTGTGAGACTCCATCTACTTTCTATGAACTGACATAGTCTACCTATAAAGCTCCATTAGGATAATCTTGTCACTAGGGTACCTTGGGAGCATGTAGGGATAACCCATGAAGCAACCAACTCTTAAGTAGGTGAATGTAAGAAACTGCAAGTAGAAACAACCATATTTGTTGATCACTTCCCATGCTTCATAAAAAATTCTTTTCTTTTCAAGTTCAATATCAAACATGTATAGGAAAGGAGCAAAGAAAGCATCATTAACTCTTCTAAAATGTGAATACTTCCATCATGAGTTATCTAGGGATAATACTTATAACCAGAGTCATTCATCTATTTCCCTCTGATGTTAACCCTAGAAAATTCCTCATTGTATGTTAACAACACACACCAAATATGATGTCATATAAAACTTCAGTGAAGTATGCACCTTTATTAGTTGATCGTGAATTGCATCACTAATTTTTGCTGACCCTAGAAGATTTATTGCTTCTTCCTCATCATGATCCTGATGTATAAATACATCTAATCTTGAAAAGTAGATGAGGTGGGAAATCTTTTCACTTTGCTGAGAAAAGTGACCAAATCATTCACTTCTTCAATGAATTCATTGCATGGAAAACTCTTAGGCCACCTTGAAACACTTGGCCTTGGGTTTTTCAACCACTTACTATTAATCACTTTCTTATTGTAAGTTTCTATATCTTTCTCATATTCTTCTTGTGCATATTCCATAGTGATATCTACATACAAGTCAATATTGGAACACAAGAAAGCTTTGTCAAAGAATTTCAGATTTACCCTGATGACCATATTTCTATTTGCATCCTTAAAACTTCAATCATCCTTATTGTAATGTGCCATAACTTGGAGAAAAAATTCAAAATTATGTGCAGCTATAGGGAAAGATTCTATCATTTGAATTTCTCTGAACTATACACTTCATACCATTATCTAGTGGTTGCTTCTGAGTCCTTTCCACAAATTCGGACATATCAACATGTTCAATTTTAGTGTCCTTTATCTCATCAATGTTTGACGAAAATAAAGTCATCGGGAAAACTCCTTGGTATTTGTACTTCATGGATTTGTCTTTTCTTGGAGAAGGATCCAACATTTGAAGAGCAATTAGCAAAGATTGTATCCTTTCATGAATGCAAATGCAAAAGTTTGAAATGTGTGCAAAAGTAGTTGCATTAAATAGTTTAGTGTTTTCCAGTGTTAGAAAAACTTACAAGGTTGGAAATGTAGTGGTGGGAAAATTTTGAGCAATTGCATGAGCTTGGAGGGCTTAGGCATGATGGTGGTGAAAAATTAAGCAAACACATACAAATTGGTAAGCAGTATGTAAAGTGGAAAATTTTCTGAGTGTTAACAAAATTTTGTATTCTGGGTGTAAGGGCATTGAATTTTGATGCCTCTACATGTTGATATTGCTTTTGGTGGAAAGGAACTGAAAATTAGCGCTTCTACAAGTGTTTTTATTTTGAGTGTAGTTGCACTAAAAATCAACACTCCTACACTTTGGTGGTTCAAAAATTTGTAAGCTTAGAAAAATTCGCCGACCTTGTATGGGGGTAAAACATTAAGTGCATACATGGCAAAAATCACCGCTTGAACAACTCATATGAAGTATAATGCAAATGCAACATTTTTTACTACTACTACATGGGAAACATATGAATTTTGTGTAATGTAGGGGAAAAACCCCAACCATGCACTATTTGGTCATTTCTCATGTAAAGGAAGCAAAAAATGCCACCATTACATGTCGAGTTGGGCCTTCTAGGTTTAGGTGGTGAATTTCACCTACCTAACATGAGTAAAGTATTAAATGGTGAGGGCAGTGAATTTCACCACTGAAAAAATGGGAATAACACATTCAAAATTTTGTAACCGTGCATAAAAGGTATAACATGTATTGTCAGGAAAAATTCCTAACATCATACATAGAACAATGCAAACTTCTAGCTCAATTGGTATGCTTTCACATGTCATGATGCAAAGATTCAACGTGATCACATGTGAAGATGGGGGCTGGTCTGTGTGTTGGTCGAAAATAAATGTGTATGGTTGACACAAAAAAAATGACATAAAATGTTCATATTATGGGATTCCAATCTTGAAACATAGGGAAAAATATCATTAGCATCAACATGTAAAAAATAGATTCTTTTACCCATTTCACAAAAAATTTAATAGACATTTCAACAAAGCCAAACCCTAAATGGACTTGATTTATTTAGCAGAGGTGGGTATGCAACTAGGGTATCAAAAAACAATGAAAACAATATCAACACAAATGGAGTTTACACCAACCCTAGGAAAATAAAATGATTTAAACTATACAAAATGAGAAAACATGTAAACCCTAAACAAAAACCCAAACAAAAGGAGAAAGGAAAAAGAAAAGAGCATACCTAGAAAAGAAAAGACATCGATGAAAACCCTAGTGAAAACAACGAGAAATCCACCAAAACTAAAAAGGAATATGAAGGTGAACACAACAAACACCTTGAGCACATGAAAGATTAATGTGAGCAAAAGAAAAAGATTATAAAATGAAATTAACATGGGAGGAAAAATAACCTAAAAAAAATTTAAAATGGCATTAAATTTTCATTAATGGCACTCATGTGGACTTCATGTTTTCGAGTTGTCAAAATTCTCTGCCCCAACACTTTTAACAAGTTTGAAAAATGACATGCAAATTTGGTGAAATTCACCAACCTTGCATGTTTTTTTTTTTTTTGCATTGGATATGCAAGGGTGCTAAAATTAATTTCTCTTGCATGAGCGAGAAAAACACTAACATTGAAAATTGAAATTTTTTAACTTTGTCCATTTTGCAAATTTCAAAAAACCAAAAGAGGTTAACACTCGAAATGATGGAACTTCGAGGTTTGGAACCACACACAAGGGCAAGTATGATCTAATTTGTTTTGCGTGATTAAAGTACATATTGTATAAAATAGATAAGTTTCATAGGGGTTATCCCATGAATTGAGCACAACTGATTTCGAGGATAACAACTAGCTCTAACTCCAGGGAGCTTCCTCTGATCATTCTTTGAAACGATCGAAGGGAGAAGAATTTTAGTCTTTAAGTTCCTTCATCCATCCATTGGGCTATAGAGTTAGGCGACACAAAAGACCAAAAGAAAAAGATGCAAAAAATTATAAAAGTAGTTACAAGCTTACCTGAATGCTTCACTAAGTGAAGAGCTTCAGATGTTGTCGGCTGTGAGGTAGTGAAAAAAGGAGTCCCGTCTTGGTATGCCAGTAAGAAACTGTTTTCACCACTGTAGTGTAGAAAAAAATATCCCTTTTTAACACTTAATTTGGGAATAATTAATATTAAACTGGGCCTAATGTTGTCTTGATTTAGTGTTGTAATACATTTTACACATTCACATTAAGTCTAGGTCCATTGTAAACTAAATGGACCTAATTGTGTCTTATTTAGGGTGTTGTAAAGTGTATCTTTACATTTTCACACTAATCTAGGGCTTCATTAATTAGTTTGGATTCTTTATGCTTTAATTGGCCTTATTTTGCATCCACAAGCCTTAATAAATGCATTTTTTTGAGGATAATCCCAACACTTATCTAATAACCAATCATAATTCATGTGTTTTTGGGTTATGTGTCCCAGATTTAGTGATCTAGGACTCATACACCACCTTGGGTGTGGCGGGTCCCACCTATGTTTCGGGGCTTGATCCTGAATATTGCATTAAACCAAACATTTCTTGAAGTTTGTGTCCCAAGTTTAGGCTACTGGGACTCACGCTTCAATTGGCGTATGAGTCCCACTTTAGCTTCTACCTATTTTGAATCAAATTCTTGGTAGGATTTTATTCTCCTAGATTTTTTATGTCATCTTGTAGTGTTGTAATTTAAGGAAATTTGGGTATAAACAAGTATAAATACAAGGTTATTTCACTCATTTTCACCTATGAAGGTTTACAAGTTAGACATACAAAATTAACATTCCTGCACTTAGTTCATATTACATCCGCTCATTAGGGTGTCAAACCCGGCAAATCCATTCACCAAGTAAATTAGGACTATTTAATTTCATTTCCTAAGTTTATTCATTTAAATTAAATAAAGTAAGTTTTAACATCAACACTTTATTTTAAATCTCCAAATGCATATTCCATCCATTTTTTATTTAAATAAATACAAATATTCAAGTCAAAAGGGTAAAAACATCCTAATCATCATTAAGCTAATCTAATCCTGATTAACCTAACCTAACCACCCATAACATCCTCTAGCTTTTCCCACTTGCACCAATAAATCATTTTATCTCATTTATAAAATCATCATTTTCCCTCAACAAAGCACCTTTTTGGAATATTCCCTTAAGTTTGAAAATGAAGACAACTTGACTTGTCCCTTCCAACATTGCATTAACTTCTCTATTTCATGTCCCCCACTCAACATTTATTTCACAAATTCAAATTTGAATCTCCCTCTCTTGGGAACATTGGCCAAAACTTGCACATTCCTCAACCTATGGCAATGTGACAAGTGGCCTCTTTTCATTGGTTTGTTTTTAGTCCCACATTCATCCATTTGGCCTTTCTCTCATCAAAATAAATCTATAAATAGAGGTCTTAATCTTCATCAACTCATCTACAACTTTTATGCAAAGTTACTCTCTTGAATTGAGAACTAATTTTTCTCTTCTTACTCCATCACCATTGCATTTGCAACATTTGAGCTTGTCAAGGGTTGGGAAAGGGTCACTTTTCACAACAAAGTAACACCAATCCACTATGGAATAGGTGTGCATTATGTATCTTTCATGCTTTCAGTTTAGTTTGTTTTGTTATCATGTTTAGGAAGCATTTTGCATTATTTCATAGGAGAATTTGTGCATTTATATAAAGACTAGCCTCATGTTGGAGAATAGCAGCTTTGTTAATGAAATTTGCGGGTTCTCACACAAGTGACCTAGAAATTTTGAGTATGCATCCTTATAGAAAGTTTGTGATTATAAGAGCATTCAAGAGCGTTCAAGATCTATTATCAAGTATTTGGAGCTACTTTCAAGATTCAAGCATCATGTCAGTCTTAATGCATCATGTGTGTTTTTGAGCTAACATTTGTGATGTAGGGTTTTATGATTCAAGCAAGCATTCAAGCCAAGATTCATATCATACAATCAAGATTCAAGATCTACATTCATGCTATCCATTTCATACAAGACTGGAGCCTTTATTCCAAGGGTTTGGTGAGTTGCAGCATTGCATAATTTTTCATTCATCATTCCTTCTTTCTATTTCATTTCATTTCAAGGTTTGATTGTACCAAAATAGGGTTTGACCAAGGCAAACCCCTATCCACTAACAAAACAACATTTTTTCCCTCTCTTTGATGTGTGATTTGCATATATAGGTTGAAGATCCATTGAAGAGCAAGGTTGGAGAAAGTTGTCAAAGTTGCAAAGCTGTCAAAGTTGTCACCTTTCTTGCAAGATCATAGAAAGTCACCCTGCAAGTAAATTCAAGCTTCGGACTTCGAAGATTTGAGACTAAAATATAGAGAAGATCACTAGAGGATACCAGAGTTTTAGAAAAACCCTAATGCTAGGACTAAATTGCCACCTTGGGTGTATGAGTCCCAATATACCTCTTTTTAGACATTTTCAGTAGGATCCTGGTTTACTAGTTGCAGATTTTGGATTCAACCTGAAACCCTAAATTGGGACTAAATCGCCCAGTCTAGTGTATGAGTCCCAGTTCACATCAAAAGTCATAATTTTGAGATTGCAGACCTTTTTTCAAGCATCTTCAATTTTCCAGGTGCCCCTCTATCCATTCTTAGTTTGTTATTTTCATTTTGGGTTTCTTTTCCTAGGCCATTTAGTTAGACCTGCATATTACTTTTCTTTTATCTCTTTCTTTCTAAGCACTTGCTTAGTGGTGAAACCCTTTTGTCTTTAATCACATCCCTAGGAAACCTTGCAGTAGATCTCTTTTCCTAATCCAATCACTAGGTTGAGATCTATAGGGTTTCCTTGAATGAACTATAGCGAAATAGGAGGAAGGACCCTTTTCCCCTTCCATTGGTGTTCCATCTCCTAGATAGTGCACTGACTATTTCCTAGTGTTCATTTTAGTGAACCTGGCGTGAACCCAATCAACTCATACTCAATGAACTCCTTAAAATGCATGTCCTCCTCTTGAAGTTGACATCATTGGAGAAGATGATGAAAACATGAACAACTTCATAAATGATTTCCTTAACAACCTTGAGAACAATGCATCCTTTTATCCTTCAATGAAACAACCAACACCCCTATCATCCCACAGCTTGAGACATTTGGCATTTTACATCCTGAAATTGAATTACAAGATAAGCCTAAACTTCCAACAATAAGTGAACCTAGCTCCTCTAATCAAGTGCATAGTCATTCATCCTATGTTAACAAAGTGACCAACACTCCCATCAACTTAGAAGAGACTTATGGGCAAGGTTTTAAGACATTAACTAAGAAAGGATGTGATACAACAAATGAACATGAAATTCACCAACTCTTAGAAAAAATACCAACTGAGGATACCAAAGGGATAGGATATCAAGATCCTCCTCCTGACATAAGTTTCCTCCTTCCTAAAGAATAGTCAATGACTCGTAATGATTATAAGGATGATAAAGTAATCTCAGGTCTTCCCGATCTATATCCACCTAGAGAAGTTGGTGAATCTAGCAAGCAACGAAGGCCTTACAAGATAAAGAAATTAAAATTCCCTTGTTCACCATTTGAAATTGAAAGGACTTTACACATAATTCTAAGTCAAGGACTTATCACATTACCACTCATGAAAGAAAATCAAAATCCAAATCCTAAGAACAAAAACACAGATCTCATTGTAGATATCATAGAGTTTTTGGACATAGTACTGATGAGTGTCGTGCTTTAAAAAAAATCTTCAAAAGGTTTGATATCATAGAAATAGTCCCTTAAAAGGGGTATCCTTTTGCTCCTTTCCATGAAATAGTTGCATGATCATAACATTATCACTAGTACATGCTTTATATTCATTGAAAATCATTTAAAAAAAATGCAAAGAGCTCTTTCTCATCACCTACCTCAACTTATTCTTGTCTTGCACTTAGTGGGGGAAAGAATTAGATAGCCTTGTCCTAGTACCTCCCTTGATGTTGTCCCTTCGACTAGTTTTCCACCTTTCGTTTACAATGAACAAGATTGGGATGTAGACGACCTGCTAGTAGGTTGAATCGCATGTGCCTTACTAGTATCTTGCTTTATTTTCTTTTTCATGTTCCTTTATGTGATTGCATGTACGTAATGTGATCTCCCTATACCGTTTTGTTTGATGTATCTCTCTCTTTCTCTTTTTGTGCATTCATCTATTTGTACCTACAATCTTCTCTATGTTGTAAACATTTTATCTTTTTCATTTGTCTTGTGTTTTCCTTTTGGGGATGACGCAAGGCGTTGAGACATTTAGGTCTCTTCCATGTTGAACCAAAATCTTTTCTATGTTTTTTCTCTTCTTGTATCATTCTTCTTGTTCCATGAGTATTTGGGGAATGATGATGGTTTCGAGCTCTCTAATAAAATTGTAGCAAAGACATACTGACCCCAAATCCATGGATCCCTTATGTGATTTTGGGATTTCATTGTGGGGGAAACCCCTTTTCATGACCTAGCTTCATTTGGAGACATATCACTTGGCATAGGGATTTCCAAATAAGCTCTCATGCCTTTTTAGCATTTATCATTTTCTACTTTAATGTAATTTCTCACAACACATGTGGTGTTTAGAAGTTTCTTTAAATTGGGGGCATACATTGACATTATTCTTTTGCATTTCAATTACAACTCATGTTTCATTGTGTGGTCTTCTTTCTTCTTGCAATGTGTCTTTCTCTTTGTGGTGACATTGGGTGTGATGTCCTTCAAGAGCGTGATCTTTCTTAGCATATTATATTCCTCTTAGTGGCTTGATGGGACACACTGCATCCCCTAAGTTGTGGAATGTATATGCTTGATTAATCTCTCTTGACATTAGGCATGATATTCCCTAAGTAGAACCTTACATGAACTAGAAAACCTCTGACATTACCTTACACTATTTCATTTGCAATAACCATTATACCGTAACTTGCATAACTTACACTTTTCCTACTTGTTGAGCCATCTGTTTGTTCGCGGTGTCAAGCATACAAGTTTGCTTGCCTCATGAATCTTGCTGTTCATTTTGTGGAACCTTATCAAGTTATCAAGAACATAGCTTTGGTATGGTTAGCATATAAGGAGCTAAGTGGTAATTCCCACCTTGCATACTTGTCTATTGATTTACTGTTCAGTTGTGATAGCGTGTAATATCTCATTGGGGGCTCACCTAGTGGATAGCACGGTTCCACTAACTTATGTGGCGTGCATTTGTTTGCAAAAGTGGACATCACGTTCCACTTGTAATATTTTTGGAAAAACAACTTAGATCCCACATTGCATTGGACAAATGGTCGAGGCTTGATTTGTTTTTGTTTTTTTTTTTGTCTTTGTCTTTGACTCATGCATGCTTGTATCTTTTTGTTGCTCCTTACATCATTCACATGTGCATTCTTTTGTGCCTATGTCGGTTGGCCATAAGATCTTGATCACGGGGCTTCGCGTAACCCTCTTAGAGGTCATTGTCATCTATCTCACTAGCATTGTTATACTTGGACCCCTCTTGATGCGTGTTTGTCTACTTTAATGTGAGTTTGAAGCAAGTTCTTCCTGTCACTAAAGTGGGGATAAATGTAGTGTACAAAAATGTATCCCCTTTTCACGTAGATTTAGAATAGTGTATTAAGCTGGGCCTAATGTTTGCCTTGAGTTTAGTGTTGTAATGTGTTTTTTACACATTCACATTAGAATCTAGGTCCTTATATTCAAAATGGACCTAATTGTGCCTTGTTGGGGTGTTGTAAGTGTATCTTTACACTTTCACACTAATCTAGGGATTCATTAATTAATTTGGCTTCTTTATGCTTTAATTAGCCTTATTTTACATCCACAAGCCTTATTAAATGCATTTTGTCATGGATAATCCCTACACTTATCTAATAACCAATCATAATTCATGTGGTTTTGGGTTGTGTGTCCTAGATTTAGTGATATGGGACTCACTCACATTACACTTGTGATATGGTCCCTAAGTTTTGAGACGAACTTAGCATTTTTTGAAATTTGTGTCCCAAAAAGCCTAGGCTCTTGGGACTCAAATACCCCAACTATTATATGAATCCTACTTATATTGGACCTGTTTAAATTCAAATTCTTGAAATATTTTTATTCTCCTAGATTTGATGTTCGACAAGTGTTGTAATTTTTAAAATTTGGCATAAGCAATTATAATACAAAGGTTATTTCACTCATTTTTCACCTAGAAATTGCAGGTAAGCATCATATAGAAATTTTGTGATTACAAGCATTCAAACTGAGATTATCAAGCATTTGGAGCTACTTTCAAGATTCAAGCATCGTGTCAATGTCTTAATGCATCATGTGTGTTTTTGGGCTAACATTTGTGATGTAGGGTTTTATGATTCAAGCAAGCATTTAAGTCAAGATTCATATCATACAATCAAGAGCCAAGATCTAAATTCATGCTAGCCATTTCATACAATATTGCAACCTTTATTAACAAAACAATTTTTTTCCCTCTCTTTGATGTGTTTTTTTTAGATATAGGTTGAAGATCCATTAAAAAGAAAGGTTGGAGAAAATTGTCAAAGTTGCAAAGTTGTCAAAGTTGTCACCTTTCTTGCAAGATCACAAAAAGTCACCTACAGAGTAGAATTCAAGCTTTTAGACTCAGAGATTTGATAGGGGAGAAGCTACAAAAGATCACTAGAGGATACCAGAGTTTCAGAAAAATCCCTAATACTGGGACTAAATCACCACATTGGTTGTATGAGTCCCATTATACCTCTTTTTAGACATTTTTCAGTAGATCCTAGTTTACTAGTTGCAGATTCTGAATTCAACCAAGAACCCTAAATTAGGACTAAATCACCCAGTCTAGCATATGAGTCCTATTTCACATCAAAAGTCATAATTTTAGGATTGCAGACCTTTTTTCAAGCATCTTCAGTTTTCCATGTGCTCCTCTATCCATTCTTAGTTTGTTATTTTGATTTTGAGTTTCATTTCCTAGGTCATTTAGTTAGACTTACATATTACTTTTCTTTTATCTCTTTCTTTCTAAGAACTTGCTTACTGGTGAACCTCCATTTATTAATGACACACAAGGATACCTTACAACAAATTTCTTTCCCTAATTCAATCACTAGGTTGAGATCTCTATGGTTTCCTTGAATGAACTAAAGTGAAATAGGAAGGAACCCCTTGTGTTCCATCTCATAAAAGGTGGAACCCTATTTCCTATGGTTCAAACAAAAATTTGGTGAATCTTGAAAATTTGTCTCCATAATGAATCAAAATTTCCATGCATACCATTGGGCTCTCTTGTTTTGTACTACAAGAGGACTTGATCTCCAACTTGGAAATCATGAGAATTTTATTTTTTGTCAAAAAGCCTTTTGAGTTGGCCTTGGTGTTCCATAATGTGATCCACCACTTGAACACACTTCTCCTCCAATTTAGTGAGGAAAATGATGTGCTTGGATCCATAGAATTATCAAAAGTCTTGCCTTCTATGGCCTTGGCCAACTTTAGAGTGGGCAATTCCAAAGTGATTGGAATTTTTTCATTCAACCCATATAAGAGTTGAAACAGTGACATACCAATTGCCTATTTTGGGGTAATTCAATTTTCCCACAATACATCATACAATGCTTTGCGCCAAGATCTCTAATTCTCGTCTACCATCTTCAGAATGATGGTGACCAATTTGTTTCTACTTGATTTTTCTTGACCATTACCTTGGGGGTAATAATCTGAAGAATGAGATAATGTGATCCCGTGTTCAAAGAAAAATTATATTATCTTACTAGATGAGAATGAAGTAGCATTATCCAGTACAATTTTATTTAGAACACCAAAACGATAAATGATGTTTTCTTTAAGGAAATTGCATACCACTTCCGAAGTAGCATGCTTTACCAGAATAGATTCTACCCACTTAGTAAAATAGTTGGTGGCTGTCAAGACATAGTTGTTTCCTACACTGGATGGTGGATTGACGGTGTCAATGAAATCAATACACCATTTCTAGAAGGGTTCTTCAATGATGACCAGCTTGAGGGGAAGTGCAATTATCTTAGGTTTCTCCATAAACTGTTGGCATAGTTCACACCTACGTACCTATTTGTACACATCTTGGAATAGTGTGGGCTAGTAGTACTTTGGTCACAAGATTTTGTGAGCTATTACTGGTGCTGAGAAATGTCTGCCACATGCCAAATTGTGAAATGACTCCAACAACTTACTTTGTTAAATTTTATCTATGTAGCGTAAAAAGGTACCATCTAGACTCCTCCAGTGTACAAATCGTTGTCCTAAAGGATGGAGTTTGAAGAGTTGATTTTTACTATCCTCTTTTCTTTGTAAGTCAAATGTTCTGGACATTCTCCATAAGTGAGAAAGTGCATGATGTTTGAATACCATTCATTAGTTGTACTGAGAAACAAGACTGTGACAATATCCTCATCATTTACTTCCTCATCACTTGATATTTCTTCCAGGGTTATTATTAGCAATGAGCTGATATAAACCTTTCCCATGCACCAACTAGTGGGTTTGATATCCATGACATATTCTTGAATCCTAGAAATCCAATTTCCTTTTTTGGTACCAAAATTTTGTTGTGTTAGGATCGACTTAACCATAGAATCTACCACCAATGCAATAAGATTGGAGTTAAGTATGTAAAACCTAAAATACTTCACTACCTTAACCACAATGAAAGCATGTTTTTCCATTGGAGAGTATTTCAAATCATGATATTTCAATGGAGAAATCATGAATGCAATAGGATTTTCAATCCCCTCATTATTTTGTTGAACATATATTGTTGATAGTGTATGCTCATAAGCATAACTATACATGATGAACTCCTTGGTGTAGTCTGGGAAGACTAGTATTGTAGCATGTGCAATGAATTCCTTGATATCATTGAATGCAGTTTTGCATTTTGCACTCCAATGAAAAATAGATTTTCTCTTTATCATATCAACGATATGATGTGTCTTTTCTATGAAGTCAAGGAAAAACCTCCACAAGAAATTTACCTTTCTGAAGAAAGAGTGAAAGTTCTATTGTCTTATTCAAAGGTAGAGTAAGAACCTGAATTGACTTAACCCATTATGGATCAATCTTAATACCCTCCTTGGAAACAATGTGACCAAGAAGATTACCTTCGGTAAGCCCAAAAATTGAATTCTTGGGATTAAGGGAAATTTCGTGCTACTAAAACCTCTCAAGAACTTGTTGCTAGTTACTTATGTGATCTTGAAAACTTTTGGGGAAAAATTTTAAATCATCAAGATAAAAAAATATGAACCTACCCATCACATCGTGAAAGGCCAAGTCCATCGCTTATTGAAATGTGGTGCTAACATTGATTAAACCAAATGACATCTTGTGATAAGCAAACATACCCAATGGAGAAGGTAGTTTTATGTTGGTCTTCCTCGCTGACCTCCACCTGATTGTATCCCAAAAAGCCATCCAACATAGATAAAATCTCAGATCTTGTCACCATCTACAAGACTTGATCCATTACTAGCAAATGGTAATTGTCCTTCAATGACGATTGATTTAGATTCTTGAAATCCACACATATGTGGATTTCCCCATTATTTTTTTGAACTGGAAAGATATTGTCTATCCACATTGAATGATGAATAAGAAATATAATTATTTCATTAAGCATCTTTTGAATTTTAAAAAGAATAGTACCTAAAATTTAGGGATTGTACTACCTCTACTTTTGCTTGTGAGGCAAGGATCCTGCCTTTAGTGGAATTTCATGTTGTACCTCTTTAAGAATCTAGAAAGACTTCATGTGTTTGTAAGAATAGGCTAGCACATCCATGTACTACCACAATAACTCAACAAACTTATCTTTCTCGTCAGGAGTTCAACACTTGTTGATGTTCACCATCTTAGGATCTTCTTTGGTTCCCAAGTTGACTTGCTCAACTTTATTTGATGATTCAGAACTAGTTTGCTACTACTTTTTGACATAGCAATCATGTTTGTCAAAAAGTATCTCAAGAGATACCAAACCCTTGAGAATATTGTTCCTTATGAGCTATAAAAATTCTTCGCTAGTGTATGGATCTATCTTGGAAATTGACACTCGTGGAGGAGAGTCATTTCCTTCAAAATATAGTTCATTAAAATTTTCAAATTTCTCAAGGAAAGAAACGACCTTATGATCATTTCAAAAATATGCCAATTATTTAAGTTATTTGGAACACTTGGATGAAACACTAGCTCAATAGTGTAAATAGAACTATGAAAGTATTTATGTGGAATTAGGAGAGTAGTTGACACTACTAAAGAATCATCTCTATCATTGAACTCTCATGGAACTACAAAAATATCAAAAGCGTCAAACACTCAATGCAATCCCATAAGAGATTGTGGTAGTGTCATTGTCTCTCATTTTTTGTTTGATACAAGTTCCTCACCTAAAAAACTACTAATTTAACACCACCTTGAGCATGGAGGTTTCTAATGCCCTTTACGTGTGCAACTTCCACACCTAACAATAATGCTTCATATTCTATAGTGTTGTTAGTGTTATTAAACTCTAGCTTAAAAGAGAAGGAATATTTTCCCTTGTGAGGATATATAAATAATTCATGCTCCTAAACCTATGGAAGAGCAACTATCATCAAATTCAATATTCCAAACATCACTTGGATCACCTAAAATGGTAATTTAAAAATTTGAAACTTCTTGATTTGAAGGAGTTTCACCATCTAAAGAAGACATACTATCTGAAGATGATTCTTTTTTTGAAGAAGATGACCCATCAGTTTCAGATTGTTTTCTTGAAATTTTACCTAAAAATTGAAGATCTTTGTTAGTCTACAAAAAGTATCTACCCATACCTAAAGACTCGAAAAGGATTTGAGCTCTGGGGTCATTTGACTTTGTTACAAAAAAATTAGACTCCCTTTTTGGAAGAAATTTTTGCATCACACCCTTGACGAACCGTATTCTAGCCTCTGACATGTCCATATTAATTACACCTCCTACATCCTTTCAAAAATTACTTCCTATCAATATCCCATATGATGCTGGGACATCAGCTATTAAGACAGTTATTTTGATATTCTTGTTTGGGAATGTAGCAAATGCAAACTATGCATCCTTAATTTTCCCAATAAGAGGAACTTGTTTATTCTCCATTGAAAAGCAACAACCAAAATTTTTAGTTAGATTCAAACCCAAAGTGGTAGCCACTTTGGCAATAATTATGTTGTCAGAGTCACTTGAATAGATAAGACAATTTCTCAGCTTAGCCATTGACCAACAAGAATATAAAACATACCTATTTTCTGAGAATGGATAGAACTTAGCGAAAAAATTACTGCAGCCGAGGCCTAGGATTGGGAACAACTGGTATGTCTTGAGATGAATCTCGGCTTGGATAGGTTCCCTTATCTTTAACAAACTTAACAAGTCTATCCAACTAGTCAGGATTAGCCTTGAGATATTTCGCTTCTGAAATTTGTATCTTGGTCTTTTTTGCATGGTCAGTTATATCAAATGCTTGAAATGAGCAACAAAGAAATGTCTAAATACTTTCATTTTTTAAACTTAGGAACTAGAGAATTGGTCTTAGGCATAGAAGAAGCAAGAGAATGGGAAGTACTTGCTTGCTTCCTATTGTATCTTTTGGTTGAACTACCAAAGGAACCCCCTCTTAGGAATAGTAATTGGTGGACGTGAGCTATCCTTTGCCTTCGATGCATCACCTTGCTGTTGATTATGTTGATTTTGTGAACAAGTAAAAACAACATAAGCATCAACAATAGGTTCATCCACTTGGTTAGACTCTTCTTCTTAATTCAAATACCTGATATTAGAGTTGCTAGCCAGATCTTCTTCCTCCTCCTGGAAGAGATTGGAATTTTCTTCTAATTGATATTCCAACTGCGAAAAATATTCTTGCTCAGCTTCATAGTATCCCATAGTTAAATTTATGGGAGGTGCCTCAAGAGCAAGCCTTCCTTGCAGCGCAGGAAGTCTATTTTGATTCCTTTGAGCATTGCCAGAATAATTGGAGGAATTAGGATAGGTCCTCCTTGGAATTTCCTTAGAGGCAAGAGTAGATGAACCTTGAGAGACTTGCTTCTTCAAAGCTAGCAATTCATTTTCCAACCTTTGCACCATAGGATCCATGGAACTTGTGGAAGAAGGTGCTGAAGAGGTTTGTCCTTTGTTTCTTTTCTTATCTTTTTGACAAGAATTAGATCATCTTCAACCTTAGTATCCAATGCTTGAGTTTTTGCAAGATCATCTCAACTAGCTCTTTGCAATAAGAAACTTACCTCTGAAAACTGAGTGTTAATGAAAAAGAACTTCAAATTGTGAGGAGTTGGTTGTGCATCAACTAGAATCCTAGTTTTCAACTTATTAATTTTTTCCATGAACTCATAAATGGGTTCCTATGACTCTTTCCTCATTGTTGTAAGTTAATCCAACAAGGCATGGGCATCCTCAACAGGCTTCAATCTCTCCTTGAACTTGGTTCGAAGAGTGGCCCAATTTGTTACAATTCCAGTAACAAGATTGTACAACCAATCAACTGCTACTCCAAGTGTAAAGTTTCAATGAACAATCTCACTAAAACATCTTCATGTTCCACACCAAGAATCCTGCATATAATATAAAGCACAATGATATGATAGTTTAGATGTTGCTTCCCATATCCATATAATTTAGGGATGTTCTTACATGAAACTCGAGGAAGTTTATGCAAAGGTCTTGCCAAACTCAAAGGGCCAAAGGAGTTACCCCAAGGATAGGGAGGTGGTTGAGCTTCCATTATACCTCGATTGAAAGGAGGAATGAAAAAACTTTGAACTAGTGTTATGAGTAAAGCCCTCTAAATGCTAGAATCTTCAATTGGGAGAGGTGATCTTACTCTTCAAGGAGGGAACTTGTGCATTGTAGTGGTGATTGTGTTCTTGGAGGAAAATGGTCAAAAGTATGTTTACACACAATTCAAGAGTAGGATCAATTTGACCTTGCACCCTTAGACCGTGTGTGTAACTTCTATCTGCCAGAGTAATCTTTGAAAGAAATCAATAATACAAAGAAATTTACAAATTACAATAAGACACTGGTATACTTTTCTACCTCAACCAAGAGCATGAGGCTTTGATTGTGTTCTCGTATCCCAAGTAGAGTCACCAAAAACTGTTGCGTGAATATTTTGTAATATTCCTTTAACAATTACAAAATGGTAGTTTCAACCATAGCTATGATGAGAAATTAATCTCTCCTCTCATAAAGGGGAGGCTCCTTTCTTATTGGGTCATCCCACAATAGGGGGGAACTACAATTTTTTGCCAAACTTGACATTGAACTAAACTTTTTTAACTAAATCTTCACTTTTGGACACCTATAGTTGCTAAACCATGAGGAATTTGAAGATGATGCAAACTAGTAATTTGTGATTTTTTTTTTGTAGATTATAAATAAATATATTTTAAAATTTTGGGAATCAAATTGTATTTCTTTTTCCATCTCCTTTGATAACTAGTTTTT
>VDFB02017980.1:0-27043 GCA_007258455.2 Sequoia sempervirens
AAGCATAACAATTTGATCAACGTAAGAGGTTATGAAGATGTAGCTATGGAGAAAAATATAGCCAATATGCAGGAAGAATCGAATGAATTGATGTCATAAGACCACTCACACTCTGAAGTGGGTAAAACTTTAAAAATATAGCTTCCTGATGATGTTATTTCTGGATGTCAAAATAGAACTATTATTTATTTTTTTTCTAAGAGGCATCCCTTATGAAGCAAAATTTTATAAATGAGCTTCACTGAATTGGTAAAATCAAGGATGGAAATTGAAGCTTTTAGAGGCCTTGGAAAAGGGTGTGTTTCTTGCATGTTTAAATCAACAAATCATGCCCAAGTCATTTTACAATACGACACTTGGGTCATTTGTAGGAAAATTTGTTACTTACAGGCTTGGAATTTTAATTTTCACCCTAAAGGACCGTCTCACTCACATTATCCCATGTGGGTAGAGTTACCCTTTTCTTAATTTATTTTTAGACCATTTTTAAAGGGACGTGGCTCAGTTGGGTAGAGTAATCTAGCATAAGCATGATTATGAAAAAATATATAGTTTAAGGGTTCACTTAAGGGATTGCATGGAAGTAGACCTAAATAGACCATTGCTAAAGAATATTAAACTTATTGGCCCAGGTTTTGAACTGGATCAACCTCTAGTCTATTTGAATAATCCAAGTACATATTTTAATTATTGAAAAGAAAGTTATATGATTCATGAGTGTCTTATCAAGATGAACAAACTAGTTCAACCACCCTTGAATTCTTCTATTTCTAGTGGTTATAATACCTCTCCCAATGGAGCCTCCTTTCCTATTATCACTCAATTCTGTCCTTATTTCTCACCTATCACTAAAAGTACACTTCTTTCCTCTTACACCCTTGGTAATCCTTTAAATTCCCCTATTGAGTCTACCCCTTCTTCAAATGGGTGGAGAATGGTTAGGAAAAGTAAAGATCCATATGTCCCTTTCCCTCTTTCTATCCCCCACTCTTCATCATGAGATCATTCTCCTTCATCTTCTCCTTCCTATCCTCAATTCCCTACTCGTGAATCTATATCCCCTCCCCACCACTCTTCTCCTGAACTGTGTGTTTGTGATTCCACTTTTCCTTCCTATTACTCCCATCATAGATCTAGATCTCCTTCCTCCACCCTCAAGGATCCAAAACTTAATCTTGATAACAGTTTTAGTGTGTTGACTCATGGTGATGATTCTTCTAATCTTCATCATGAATTTTAGAATCATTTCCTAGAACATAAGAGAGAATTTAGTCCCCCATCATAAGTATAAAGTAAAAGAGGTAGTTATGAAATGAAATCCTAATGTGTTATTCCTCCAAGAAGTTAAACTTAATAACATTAGACTTAAGGCATCTTTATGCAATGTTTGGAGAGACACCACTTTTTTGCATACATCCCATATTGATGGCAAAGGTGGTGTTATTAGTGGGATTGCACCAAGATTTTAAAGTATGTTATTGATAAGGGTGAGGACCCTTCTCATAGTTTTTTTGGTCCCTCACCATTATCAATGGAAAAGTCATTAAATTTTGTTCTATTTATGCTCCCAATTTTGCTAAATAACAATCTAAACTTTGGAATTAGATGTCTAATAATCTACCTAGTGTGGATTAGATATTAGGAGGTGACTTTAACATGGTAGAATATATTCAAGACCATATAGCTAGTCCAAACACTCAAATCTCAACTATGAAGAATTTGATATTTGGTTATTTTGTTAAAATTCCTTGGGTGTGGTTGATCATAGAATGATAAAAAAATTATCTATTCTAAAAATTGGTTTACCTAGTCCAACTACAAAATGGGAGGTGATAGGAAATTGAGTAGGCTAGACAAGTTTTACATATCTCCTATTCTACCACTGATCCATGATCCATTAGGTTTGTGTATTTAGGTGGACCAATCTACTTCCCGTTCTAATCATTATCCCATTGTTTGCAACATAATCTTGTCTCAAAACTTAAATATTGATAGTTCTTTCCCCTCCAGACTTATTTTTCTCATTTAAATAATCATGTTTTTTTGGTTGTCCTTGAGGGGATTTGGAATTCTTTACCTAAACCAAATGAAGAGGATTCTTGGATTGATTGGTGGTGTGCAATCATTATTCAATGCACTAATTTCCTATGCTCATTTGGAAAATGAACGGATTGGAAACATAAATGGAAGGAAAAATCCCTCCAAGGGAATCTTGTTCATGCTAGAAAACTTATCAATGTTGATCCTAAAATTATTAGACTTCAAACTTCTATTGTTGCTACAAAAGCTCAAGTGTGTAAAATTGACAATTACAAAGGAATGTTAGTGTAGATAGGTAATTTACCTAGATATTTAATTAGCAGGGTTCTATTTACATGTTAAGTCCACTTAGGTCCTAGGAATATTTCTAGAATTCTTAGTTTTCTAGATAAGATCTTAGCATATCTTATCATTTTAACTTTTATTTAATGTTAGTGTCCTAGGTCATTTAATGTTTTGCATTAACTAGTTCATCATACCTTGTCTATATAAGCAAGTTTATTGTATACTTTTATAACATACCTTATCATATTTGATAGATCTTAATATCAAGCAAGCTCATTTCTTGCATTCTCTCTTCTAAAAGGTTTTCATTGCTTTTGCAGGTGGTCTTGGGTATAGAGCACAAACTTTTTCCACAAACATCAACAATTAATTCATGAAATAGAATGATAAGCAGATGATAAAGGTCCCATAATTGAATGGTAGTGGGACTACTTGGTGCGCTCTAAGTTCTCCAATAGTTTTTTTCAGAACACCTCATAAAGTTTGGAATAATTTCCTTCCATCACCATTTTATAGGCTACATGTATAAATCTCATGGTGGCTAAATCTTCCATGTTTGTGTAGTAGACCTTGTATGCAATACCCATAACAACATATCTCACAGTCGAATTGGAAATCTTTGTAACATCTAGGCTTTTCCCATCATATGTTGCACCAATAAGCTCTCATCTTTTTCACCTTCAAATTCTTAATTTCCTTATTAGGTGGAACCTCTCCTCGTGCATACAACCCGATCACCATTTGAATGACTTCTTTTGTGATTCTATAGGGATTTTCTAGGTAAATGTACTCATCATGGACCTAGCTTAGGATGATATGAACCCATCCTTCCTCTTTTGTGAAGTCTAAGAACTCCTTCCATGCATCTATCTTCTTCTCCTATATGTGGCTATATGGTGGGAGATAATTTTGTGTGTCAGGTTGTAGTTGTTGGATTAATTAGGATAATCACTTGATAATTAATTATTAAGTCCCTGATTGCTTTAGTTCACTTAAGCTAAACTTAGGAGTGTTTTTTTATTATTAGTTTGAATTAAATTTAGGACAATTTGTCTCATTGCATGAGATTAGAACACTTGTCACTATCTATTCAAATCCTCATCTAAGGTTTTCTTTTGCATGATTTTATATATCTTTCACATTCATTGTAATAATTCAATTCAAAACCATTCAAGTTAATACATTGCACATATTAGTGCTCTTTTGGATTCAATCTTTTCACTCTTGGTTGAATAGCAAATCAGTTGCTTTGATCTTTCTTTTATGATAGGATAATTGCTTGCAGGTGATTTCTGGGAGTTGTGGAGTTCCATCATCAAGTTCAACATGGTATCAGAGCTCCAAATTTGTAGCCTCCTATCCAAATTTTGAGAGATCTTATCTTGAGAAAAAAAAATCTTCTGGTATTTTAATTTGTTTTTCCAAAAAAAAATTAAAAAATCATCATCATCAATTTTTCCTTTTTGTTTTTTTTGTTTTGCAAAACAAGCTTTAAAAAAAAAATACCACCCACTAGCCACTAGCCAAGGTTTTCTACCTTTTTTGACCTATTCACATAAATCGATCATAACTTGGGCATACAGTGTCAAAATTGGGAAAACAAGATATCATCGAAAAGTTGGTTTTGAGCTCTTTCTAGTGGTGTAGGTCTCATTATCAGAAATTTCTTTTGGCTCTTGTTATTATCAGTCAAAGTTAGATCTTTATTTTTCTCTTTCGAGCTCATAACTTTATGCCTATATCTTTTATTTTCGTGATTCAAGAAGTGTTGGAAAGGTATTTCAAAGCTCTTTAGATCTATTCATGCACTTTTTTTAGAATCTAATCCAGGTACATTTTATTCAATATTTTGTGTTTTCACATTCTGCTTAATTACTTGAACGTCTTGGCACTTGGAAAGGATTTGTTTGTGTAGGATGACATCATTTGATATGCTTTATCAGTACTGAGTTTATTAGTCTTTGATTTTTAATTTGAGTGAGCATCATGGGGTTTTCTATTCATCCTTATGTGATCAACTTGGATAAGGATAATTATGAGTCTTGGAAACATGGCATCTTAACACATCTTAGGTGGCTTGATGTTTTTCCTTATTTATATGGACTCATACCTACACCAGACACACCAAGGAGTTATTCAATATGGGACATCATTAGATATCATATTGTAGGGATTATATGTTATAGTGTTGATTTTGACACTATGTGTGTTGTATCAGACATTAAATGTCCCCACACACTTTGGACACTACTTTGGGAGATCCGTGGAGACCCTCATATCTCTCCATACCTAGAGGATCGTATTGTAGATTGTCTCATCCCTTTTATAGATGTAGATTCCATACCCTTTGATGATAATACTTTAGAGGAGCTTGAGAATGTCATAGGTCTTACATGTTTTGATGGTTCAAAGACTTGTTTTCAAGTTCCCACTCTACAAATTGAGACCACATCATCACCATCCATTATTCATGAGCAGTTTGACATTGCCACATCTTTGGCCCCTATTGATTCAGTACAACAAGACATACATCTTCCAGAAATGACTACTTGGGATTTGTATCTTGTAGACATATCATCCTTGTTTGTGGAGTCCTATATTATAGATCTGGAGGATTACTTTGAGAACATTCATCTCTGCTTTGTTGACAACCACATCACCACTGTTGGCCCACCATCTTCATCGCCTTTGCAGCTTGTTTTATATCATTCTTCACAGGATCTTGGATCAACATCATCACTTTCCAACATGTGGACACGTGAGAACTTTTCAGAGGCACACATAATTTGGATTTGGATTATAGATTCACCCATCTTGTTGTATTGGCTTCTCCAATCACTAATGGATTTGTTTCTTCCAAGGGGAGAAATGTTGTTTGCAAGTGGTGGGTCATATTATGTCTTTAGGCGTTCATTATTGGCACGAGAGCTATTTCTTTATGATTGGATTCATATCCTCATTTTCTCTCTCCTATTATGGGGACATATATTGTAATTTTGTGACATAAGTAGTCCTTGGGGGGTCACAGTGAGTCCTCCTTGTATCCTTCTTTCAGTAGTGCAGTCATTTCACTTTCTCTCTTTTGGAGAGGATTTTTTCCCAAGAGGTTTTCTCCTTTTCTCAAGTTATGAGAGATTCATTTATTTATACATGGGTACTTCATCAAGACTTGTATCTAGGACCCATCCATGCATCCATCAATTTCATTCTACACAAGGTTTTATAGCTTATCCCTAAGTTGATCTTAAGGGGGGGTGTTAGAGTAATTAGGATAATCACTTGATAATTAATTATTAAGTCCCTTATTACTTTAGTTCACTTAAGCTAAACTTAGGAGTGATTTTTTATTATTAGTTTGAATTAAATATAGAACAAGTTGTCTCATTGCATGAGATTAGAACACTTGTCACTATCTACTCAAATCCTCATCTAGGGCTTGCTTTTGCATGCTTTTATAAAAGCTTGCACATTCATTGTAATAATTCAATTTAGAACCATTCAAGTTAATACATTGCACATATCAGTGCTCTTCTAGATTCAATTTTTTCTATCTTGGTTGAATAGCAAATAAGTTGCTTTGATCTTTCTTTTGTGATAGGATAATTGCTTGTAGGTGATTTTTGGGAGTTGAGTTCAATCATCAACTTCAAAAGTAGTAGGGTTAGCTATAGGGATTAAAAATTTGTGTGATCTATTTATGTTAGGGAGGCATGGACATACTTCTAGATGTATTTTGTGTAGATGACCTCATATGTTACTTTAGAAAGGAAATTTTGGTATTTCAAATGAGGTTTTTAGGACATATCTACAAGAGTATGGGTAGCCTTTTTTCTACAAGAAAGAAGTTTACAATAGGGAGTTTTCACTCGCTAGGATTTTAGAGGTGAAGAGTATGATTTTGCAAGAATACCTAGTACATGCAAAGTGAGTTTAGTGATGGTTTATTTTTATATTTATAGCACTATAGCTAGGTAAGGGAATTAAATGGTGTAGTTTTTTAGCCATCTTCCTGTGTCTATTTTCTCGTTACTTTTTCTATGACTCTTTTTTGGTGGGTAGGATTATATTCCAATTGTGATATAATTATGGTACTATTACATAATGATATTTTCTAAGTGATGTTATCATGTGGTTTTGTAGTACAATTTTTCACCATGCTCTTTTTGATGTTATTAGGTGTCGTGTCAGGCCGATGAAATAAGTGTTCAAACCTTGACTTATATATTGTAGCTTTAGTTATGATCTTATTTTTGAATTAATGATCCAAAATTTTATAGATTTTTTGGGTCCCCATTGTCCATTTATGTTGTCATTTAGTGAGTTCTTTCAAAGTATGCCACCTAAAGTTAGTATATGTGGTGGTATTGTGTCTTTGAGGTAGTGCAATGTATGCATTTTTGTTGACTATAGTGTGATTGCTTTGATGGTTTGAGATTCATAGCTCAATGATTGGTTTGTACATTTTTTGGTTTATGTGGTACTTTTTCTTTGTTTGCGGTGTGTTGCAGTACCTTTTTAGCTTGTTTCTTCACCATAAATACTCTTCAAAACCCGTAGAATCTTCAAGAGGTTAATTTCTATTCCTCTTGCATCCATACATTTAGAAAATCTTTGTTGTTTGTGCTACCTACTTCACTATCTAATTCATTTCCCCCTTCACTATTAAGGTCCTTTGTTATGTCTGGTTTAGGTAATGTAGAAATTGAATATATCAATCTTGTGTTATCTTCTTCTCCTCTACATAGGAATTATCTACATCATCTCCTAGAGGAATGTGAACTAATTTGGTATCATCTACGAAAGATATTTCTTCCTTCCTAAAATCTACCACACCATTTTCATTAACAAACCATTGTAGCCCAAGTAGTGCTTGGAATGTATCAAATGGTTCCTTCATGGTTACTACTTCAAAACTAACAATTGTCTTGACACCTTGTATATTCACCTCTACATTCTTCCATGTGCCCATTGTTTGCATGCTTGATCCATTTTCCAGGCTCATGTTGTAGGAAGTGTTTGTCATCTTTGGTATTGCAAGTTTCTCCCAAGTATTTTATGGTATGATATATTAATTTCTACACACAGGTCTACCATATTTTTTTTACCTTGCAATGATTAAGGTGTGGAATTTTCATCAACGACCTATTTTTCCAATCTTGGTCTCTTTGTATCTTATAGATTTGTGGATGAGTATTTATCTTCTTATTCAAATATTTTCCACCTTCTTCTAACTTCACCAAAAGGTTCTTATGTTGTGCCAGTGTGACCTACTTCTTTAATGTAATAACTTCTTAAAAACATCTAGTTTATTCATTGTGTTGTTGGATGATCGCTCTCTTTGTGTTTTCAAAAACATTATCATGTTGTTGCTTTGTAGGGTGAAATTAATATGTGTCTTCTTCTTCAGCTGATCCTTGATTATTTTCTTTGTTTATAATCCTCTTGTTCTTAATTAGCAATATCTATCCCTTGCTGGTGATTACCATAATTTTTTTATTTTTTACTTTTGTGATATTATGCTTTTATTTTTTTAAAATTTTGGGTCCTCTTGGTATTCTTCTCCAGAGGTATCTTCACTAGTAGATGTGTCAGATGACCAAATTTCTTGATTTTGAAACCTTTTAGCTCCTTGCAAAGGTATTTTCCTTATATCTTTGGCCCCTCTAGTTGGTCCTTGAAGTTCACTACTCTTGGATTTGGGTGAGGCATTCTAAAAATACTATTGTGCCCTCTCACAACTATATAAAGTGGGATCCAAATCACCACAAAATGTGCAATTATTTTTCTTATCTAACCAACATTTAGTGGAATAATGTTTAGGCTTACAACATTTAAAACATGTTGTGCCTTTTTTTTTGGTTCCTCCTTCTACATCCTATATGTCCTCTATAGTTGAATGATTTGTTATCTTCATGATAGTTTTGTAGAGGGATATTTTACATGACATTTACATCCCTATTGTCCTTCCATGGTGGTAGCATATATCCATGATCTTGTGTGATAGGGGATGTTTCACAAGTCCCTTAACATACACCATAGTGTAATAAGTGTCTTTATTATACTCATGGTTTAGTGGACATCAAGGGTCCTATGTGTCTTTGTATTTTTAAGTTAGAATTCTCTTGATGGATAATTATTTGTCTCATGATTGTACCACTCATCGCAAAATCCATAAAATATTGATTGGATCTTTTGCGGTATTGTTTGCAGTTGTACCCTTAATGTGATGGCCCTCTTTTCACCTTGTGCCTTCGGGAAGTAATTCCTTAAGTGTCCTTACCTTCACTAGTAAGAGTAACATATGTTATTTTTTACTTTATTAGAATCTTATCTTGCCATTATAGCTTAGCGCAAAGTGAGTTGTTCAACTACCAATTGTAATTTTTCTATTGTCTCACTTTCCTTCTCTTTGTCTACCTTTCTCCATGTTTGTACCTCAATGTGGTAGGCCAGTGTTATTACATTTGTGTAAGTATTAAATATTCTTCCATCTAATGCAGCCTTGATATCTTTTTTAAGTTTGGAGATGAACCATTCTACTTTTTGTTTTTCTATCAATGGTTCCTCCAATTTGTGGGATATTTCCTTGAACCTTTTGTTGGAAATAGGATGCCATTTAATTGAAAATCCTAAACATTAATTATTTCATGTATCTCCTAGATTCTTGGAATGTGTTCAACAACACTAAGATTAGGATGAGATTAATATTTGATGAAATAATCATGATTATTGACATTTTTAATTAATTATAAATGTAAGAAGCATGTGAGGGAGTCCATAGTGAGTTCCTAAATAATAGGGACACATGGGACACTCACATGGTAAGGTGTAACTCACCTTGTGTCCAATTAACTATACAGAGTAACAATTAACACTTCTGAATGCATGTAAAGATCCTAGGAGTTAGGATTTGATGTTTGCATGCTTGAAGTTCAGTTAAGTTAAGTTAAGTTCAGTTTAGTTCAAGATCAGTTCAGTTCAGTTCAGTTTAGTTCAGTTCAGAATCAGTTTAGTTTAGTTTAGTTTAGTTTAGTTATCTTTAGTTGCATGCAAGAGCATGTTGCATGCATGTTGGTTATTTTGAGTTGCATGTAGTTAGCTCCAGTTAACTTGTAATGCATGGCTAATAACATTGAGTTGTATGATAGATAACAGGGACTACTCTAGTTAACAAGGGATGACCATTCTTTGGGAATGGTGTTGAGTAAATGTTTCAGTTAACTATAAAGCACTTGAAGCCAACTTGGGTGCCCAAGATGCTTTATTGGATTTACCTCTCATGCATGATAAGATATTTCTGAAGGCTTAGTTAAGTAGCTTTACTTATGGGCGCCAACTTTGAGGAAGAGCTTTGGAATTATCACCGAAGTGAAGGAGAAGTTGTAGCTTCAGTTTGGGACACCCAAATGCATGAAGCACATGTTGTAAGCTTTAGTCTTCACTGAATAACTCAACTTGAAGGAATATGGCGTACCTTTTCAAGGGCTTGAGTTTATGCATTGTAATTATCACCATTTTGGAGATTACAAGGTTGCATATTGTCTCTATATCTCATTCAAGTTGAATAGAGTTGTCATAATTGTTATTGCAGGTGTGAAGAAGATTGGTAAAGATAGAAGAAGCATTCTCAAGCAAGAATTGGAGCTATTGTAATTCAGATATTGAATAATAGAATAATTCTTGGTGGAGTTTTTTCCTGAAAGGGTTTCTCCACGGTACATCTTGTGTAATCTTTCTAATATCCTGTCTAGTTCTTCTATCAACTTCTCTCTACATTCTACAATAGTAAAATGGATTAATCAAGATAATCGCCCACAAATAATATATGTAACAAAGAAAAGACTTACTTAGATCAGCAATATTAAAGTTTTACAGAGTATTAAGCTAAGAAAACACCTCATTTTTCAACACCTTTTATCATATTATTTCACTAGTTTTCCTTTTCTATGCACCAATTCTCTCATCTTACTTACACTTTAAAATGGTACTTCTAGAGTGTCAAATTTTGCCAAGAATTGTTTCTTTACTTCTTCCCAATCCTTATCATGATTAGGATAATTTTTATTGTACCAATCCAATGCATATTTTCTTAATGATGCCACAAAGTCAAGTAACTTAATTTTATCCTCATCAACATCTTTCCTTTTCCAAAGTTATTCCAATAGAAATATGTGTTCTCTAACTTTGGTAGTATCTTTACTGAGTACCAAGAGGTTAATTGATGACTCCATTGTCTACTTGGTGTTCTCTTCTTTTGATTTGTAGAGGGGACGAGTCTCCTTCTCTTATTTACCACTTATTAATTATTATTATTATAGGTTTATCTTCTCTCCCCTTATCACTTGTTAGCTTAGTATCAAATAATTCCTTACCTAAAATTTCTTCACAATCTTCTATAATTTGTTCTTATAGACTCTTTTAATTTTCTTGTGGTATTTCTTCAAGTGATATTCTTCTTGTTTTATATGGCATAGGGGATGGGTCTCGGTTCAAGGGTTGTGATTCTTCATAATTGTGTTTCATGGTTAGTGATACCTTTTCATTTGTAAGTGGCATCTTATTTATTATTATTGACAATTCTTTTCCCAAACTAAACCCGGCTCTATTTTCTTTTTCTTTTTATTCTCTTCTCAAGTTCCTCACTCTTTTATTAACTGATTGTTCCAAGTATTCTTTCTCAATTGATATTTTTTTATATGGGTTTCAAGAATTCCAAGAATCTTTCATCCAAATTTATTGTGATTCTTGATAAGTCTTTCCTTGCTAATGGTGTTTCAGTTAAGTGTGGTGGTGTCAAAGCCTTTTTTCTTCCACAACCATCTACAAATTGCTTCTTTGATTCCCCATATTCTTCTATTCTCTTTTCCAAATTTGATAAAATATCCCTTTCTTATTTTAGGAGTGGATTCATTGGTTATAGATTCATCCAATCTTCTTCTATAACTATTTTCCCCTTCTTTTTGGTAGTACCACATTAGTACGCTTAGTAGCATCCACCTTAATGTGCTCACTCTCCCTTTTCTCTATAATCTCCATTATTTTCTAATGTCTTTTTAATCTCTTAGCATTCTTTCTTCTGAATTTGGGCTAGTCACCTTTATTTTCCTTGTCAACTCAATCTCCTCTCTAATTTATCTTGATTTCTTGTTATCTCTTTTTACTATGTGTGCTTTTGTTATGGTGTTGCATTACTCGTATATTTCATCCCATGGTAGTTATTTTGTATCTATGTTGATTGGTCACATCATTTCAGGGATTCCTTCAAAGATCCCCCCTTTCCATTCTCCATCCCCTTGATGCCTAACCCCCTCTCACAAGGTTGAAACCAAGGAGATATTATCACAACTTATGAGAAAATTTCCATCTCTTCCTCTAGTATCCCTATCTTCATTAGAATTTAAATTTTCCCTTAGTCTCCTTTGTGCTACCTAACCAAGGTTTCGACAATGGAACCAATGTTATCAAGAAAAGAAAGGATTTAAAGATCAAAGTTTTGATCCCCAAGCATCCTCTGTGAGTTGTATTTATACCCTAGATTAAGTAGTAGTAGACAAATAGGGGGTTAATGTATAATATGAAATAAACAAGTTAATAAAATGACACATAAATAAAAATTAACTAACCTTCTTATCATACTGTAATATCCAAAACTTCATTTTTTCATAGATTTCATATACATTATCTTTGTACACCTCTTATTTATATCTTACTTACATATCCATTATATCTTGCTTCTTATATATAATTTATTATACATATTTCTATTATCTTCTCCTCTTCTTCCTACTCTCTCCTACTCTATTACATATTCTTCTTCCTTATACATATATACCTAATAGGACATGTCCCTTACAATCTATGAACTTCCTAAGGGGTGCACCTTCATCCAAGATCTCCATAATCTCCTTGTGGTGGTTTGCAATAAGATATTCATCTCTATTTTGTTCACTATGTATTTCTTGCTAACACTCCACTTTGATTATTGCTTAATGAAATTCTTTTTCTTTATGTTGGTCTAGGTACACAACCTTCTTTTCTTGGGTTGTTGTAACAACCAATACTTTGTTATGCATTTCTACATCAATCATGTTGATACTATCCTTTTTCTTTAGACATTCATCATTGTATGGTTTCTATTTCTATACCATTTTCATAATAACCTCATTGTGCTCTAATTTCTATATAAACCTCCTACAAAGTATCATTTGTTACATTGTCGACACTATATAATGGGAAAACCTTTAGAGTCATATTGTATCTAACTCTAATCTCATCCTCTTTGATTTGAGTAGCTAGCCCCAAATGCATTATTATTCTACAACTTTGGTGGAGTTCTCAATGGAGTGCTATGTGGAGTGGACTTCACACCTTGTGTGAAGAGAACTTGCATACTCCTTTTCCTCATATTATATGGGAACTCTTTGATTGAATGACCCATAACCTAGAAACTATCAAAAAACATTTTTGTAAGGAAATTATTTTTTATGTTACCTTCATCTTTGCACTGTATCCACCGATTTCCTTAGTTTCTTTAGTCATTTATTTTTCTACCTTTAATTCCTTCATCATCTACATCATATCTCTTCTCAAGGCTTGTATGATTCCAATGCATTCTCATTGTTTTCATCTAAAATTTCATCTTCCTATAATTTTATTTTACCATAAGAGGACATTTTATCCTCACTCTCTATGTCTATTATCTGATTTTAGGCTTCTTTATATAAAGATGACAGTAATACCTTAATATTTTTTTAGTGAAGGAATGAGACCTTAGATGAACCATCTCTTCTTGAGACCATTAGTTGATTCCTTTTCCAATTTTCTATGAGTTCCTTAAACCTACGATTATAGGCTCTAACATTCTCATGCTTCCCTTACTTTATGTTATAAATTTCTACTATGATTTTGTTTTTTCTCATAGTAGCTTGAACTCCTCTTCAAAATATTTATGCAATATTTCCCAAGTTTTTTTATAAGTTTTTTTATCTCTATGTACCAATCAATAGCTATTCCCCCTAAGGTGGTTGAGAAGGACCAAATTCAGTATTCTCAATCATCTTGGTCATTCACTACCCATATTGTTTTACAAGTCTTACACTACCTCACCAAATCTTCCAATGTGTTACCAATAAATTTGAGTAGTTTCTACCTCTCAACACTAGGGCTTGATGATGGAGTCACCATATTTTTCTTCTAATGCAACTTTATTGTTTGGAACATACTTACCAGGGAAATTTTATTTAGATGTTTTGGTTCTTCTCTCATACGAGCTCATCTATGTGACAATCCTCAATTCATTTTGCTTCAACATTGTGTACATTTGAATTCCCTTTAAGTTCTCTTGTACACCCTTGGCCTAGAGTTTTTGGATTGTTTCCATTAATCATATATCATTTTTCAATCAACAACCCTTTGATGTCTCTAAGGCTATGCTCATAGGCTTCTAAAAATGAATCTTTAGATTCTATCTCATACTCTTCCTTATTTAAAGGTGGTTGTGTTGACTTTTCCAGTTCATAAAAAAGTTTAACCCACACTTCATGATCTAGTGGTAAGTGCCTTGTTATCTCCTTTCACCTTGCCCTTGTATGTCTCTTTGCAGTGGAAATATTTTTTCTCGACTGTGACTTTGACTTTGACTTTGAATTCATTCTTAGGATGGGCTCTAACTTTATATTTGTATTACTAAGGTTTCTTCAATTTCTTCTCATAGTCATCTCCTTCTTTTTCTTGATCTCTTAATTTTGACCATGTTATGGTCTCTTCCCACATTTATTGGGGTCTAAGGGCATGAATCTCTTAAATTTGACCCAATTTATTTTAAAGAAATGGTGCCAAATTTGTGCTCTTCTATCTAATCAAATTAATACTTGAATTAATAATAGAAATAACAATGCATACCAAGTTCAAAGGAGTAAAGATATATCTTCTCATATGAATTTATTAGAGAATTAGGTCAAAGATGGTCAGTAACGGTCAACCTAATTTCTTTAATGACACTAAGTAAATTTAAAGGACTCAATGGTTTCCACAATAACAAAACTATCTATCAACCAAATCCTATAACTATCTAAAAGACAATAGATAATTAATAAATAGTTGGTTGCAATCATATTAACAAAACATAATAAAGGCATTGTATGCTGACTACACCAATATGCATGCAAGAGATTAGGTATTTTTTAGAGGTGAATACCAAAAGACCATGGGAAATATAATGAGGCTACCAATTGGTAAAAATAAACATTACTATTATTTTGTACCCTTGCTCATGATTACTATTAAAAGAGAAATTTCATATGACAATACATTGATAAAATAAAATAATTAAAAATATTGTGATGTAGTTAACATTAGGGAGCCAAATGAATGACAAAGTTTCCTTTATAGAAATACCTAATAACACACTTCCTTAGGGATAAAATAGTTTGATAATGTTTTATAAACTAACTATATGATCCCAACACTAGGGCCAAAGTTAAGAGGTTAAATTATCAAGACTAATCTTCAATTTAGGTTATTTCTAGTATGAGATTGCACAATTTTCTTTTAGTTTTATATATTCTCCTTTCTAATTTATTAGAAAACATAGATGATGGACTTAATTTATGGCTAGTTTTTCTTCATTAGTTTATGTTTTAATCATTTCAATCTACCAAGTTTCACAAACATTACTAAGACTTCATACATCTTTTATACTTTTCATGCACTTTAAGCTACACTTTAGTTGGTGGAAATACAAATATGATATGTTGAAATTTGTATGTGTGAATGTATTAATGTTCATGAAATTTAGTATGATTCTATACTTAAATTATGATTGTTAATGATGTGTATACATTAGGGATGAAACTAACTTCTTGCGGCTAGAAGGACTATAACCCACAACAACTAGATTTCCAGCCCATAGCATAAGGACCACAAACAGTGGCAAGGGATAAGTCAAAATGGTTGAAGCACGACAGCTCCAAAGAAGAGCAAAGGTAATCATTGAATGGTCAACCGTGAGTCACCATAAACATATTCTTATCCACCAAATAAGATGAGTGGAAGAAGTCTGTTCTGAGTAGAAGCAACCCATGACATGACATTATCCATGAAACATGTCTCTTTCATGATATCTAATCATTAGGGCAGAATTCTAATTTAGTTTCTCTTCTTCTACTTTTCAATTATGGTTTTTGTTACAAGACTAAGTCCTCTCCTTATCTTTGAGGAGAGTGGATGAATAAATTATGGCTTTGTTTTCAATCCTAGAAGGAATAAGACTCCTAGTAGACCCTCTATAGTGGGATATGTTGTGAGGAGTGAATCTAGTTAGTTATCTAGTTAGTTTTTAAAAAAAATCCAATTGATAGTTGATCACTATTACTTTTTTGTTATCAATTGAATAATTGGTAGGTATTATTGAATGAGAAGTCTCTATTAGATTCTTGTTAGAGTTCAAAATTTTCATGCAATAAAGGAGTTAGTTCAATATCATGATTTGTTGATTAAGTTTGAAATCTGTTGTAGAAGTAACAACTTAAGCAAGGGCCACTTAAGGTACTGTTATCCACTCTATTTCCTGTTATTAGATTAATTCATGCATTGTTGAATTTAGTTAAGATAGTTTATAGTTTCATGTGCGTGGAATTCATAAATATGATCTTGTAATTGAATTGGATTATATAGCTTAATGTGTGTTTCATGCTTCAGGAGTAATTAGTTACAGTCAGTCTTAGAAGCTAATAGTCAAAGACTTAAGTGATAAGTGCCTATAGTATAAGCAACAACTTAAGTTTATTCCCCTGTTTTGCAAGTTAAACACATTTATTTCCTTTTCTATCTTTTATAGTTTTCTTTACGTGAGTAATCACCTATACTATAAGGCATGTTTAGCATGTTTAAAATCCATGAATGCACATATAGTGTTAGGACTATCAAAAGCTTATGAAGCCCTGGTTAATAATTAAATGAAGTATCTCATGGAAGATAAATTGCTCAGTTAGGAAGCCATCCTTTGAATTGTGTTTCTACCTGTAGCACCAAGTTAATCAAATATTAGAGAGGCCCTACATTTTTGGTGTCGTTGTAGGGGATGGTGCTAAGTTCAAGATTCTCCTACGTATTTTCCATTCTTTTCAAGCTTTCCTAGTTTAGTAATTTTGTTTTCAACATTAAGGTAAATAGGTTTTAACCATCAACAACAACACGAGTTACTAACAATGTGTAGGAATAATTAAACTAAAAATTCACAACCATTGCATGTGGAGGTAGTGAGACACTTTGGTAAGATTTTTCCCCTTAGCACATGAAGCATTAGAGGATACTGGTGAACATAGTGAATAGAGCGAGGGTATTCCTGAAGAAAAATCATCCCTAACACCAATACCTACACTAGACACAGAGGAGACTTCCCACATAGACATAAGCATCATGGTTGATACCGCCTTTAGCACTACCTATCTTCTATGGGTTGGTTACAAAGGACCCATACACCTTTATTTTTGAGTTTGATGTGCTATGTCAAAGTTATGACCATACAACAGATGCTCACAAACTCAAATTATTTCCAGCAACACTAAAATATGCTACTTTGAGATGGTTCATGGGGTTGGGAAGAGATGTTGTTCCCAATTGGAACACAATGAAGACAAATTTCTTGGAAAATTACCAGGATTACTATAGAGGCATAGATAGAAAAAGGGATGGCATATTTAGGATGTCACAAAAAGAGGATGAATCATTAGAAGATTATATTGAGAGCTTTCAGTTCTACCTCAATAAACCTCATCAAAATAGACTCTCTGATGAATCCTTGAAACTAGTATTCTTAAGGGGAGTTAATGAAGACTGTATGGATGCACTCAACCTCATTGGGACAAGAGACATCTCACATTTACCATTCGATGAGATTTGTAGAGTATGTATAAACTATTCTAGGTCTTTTACCAAGAAGGTCAGGGGATACATCACATCTTCTATCATCAAATCACCCACTGGAGTCTCAAGGGTGGAGTTGATCAACCTTCTATTTAACATGAAGGAGGATATCATTAGCCACTTGGATACATAATTAGATACCCTCCACATCAATAAAAATCAAGATGAGGAAAAAGTAGCCCTCATAGAATACTACCCACACTGTAGACAAAAGAAAATCAATTACAAGTGCAAGAAGTTGGCCAATATTTCTAAAGATAAGCAAGGGAAGCCAAAATTTCATGCCTTGGAAGATGAAGATGGTCAAGTGTTTTACATAGCTCAATGCAAACCATGGTAGCCAAGATGATGTATTCCCCAAGATACCTTGAAGTATAACATGTCATTTCCAGTTAATAATGTGAATCTCCCTAGTTGGAACCCTCAATCTTGGACCAATGTGCAAAACTCACAATGGCCAATGCCTCAATCCAATTGGAATCAACAACCACAAAACATGTGGCCACCATAGAATTACTAAGGACCTAATTATAATTCTCAATGGTCATCCCAAAAAAATTAATGGCAACTGATGAGGCCTACTATTAGTTAGTTTTTTGTTATTTCAATACATGCTTTTAGACATCTCCAAACACTTATTTCGTATATATCCCTAAAAATTTACTATCTTTTATGATCATTATGCAAGCTTAGACTTGGTTTAAAGTCTATAGAAATATGATTATGATATGATAGTTATTACATGGTTAATATGTGGATATGTATGAAGTGCAATGAATATCTATGTTTAAGTTACAGTTATTAGTATTGTATAGATGTTGTGTGAACTAACTCTTTGTAGCCAAGGAGCCAGAGCAAGCAAACTGCAGCCCGCAACAACTAGGAGGTGCAATTTATAGCCAAAGGGAGTTTTAGACAACAATGTAGGGGAATTTAGAAGAATGCAATAGCTGCATAATTGGAGGCTTCTACTTGCCAAAATTGTTGTGAATCATCACAATCATTTAATAAGACTACTAAAGGAGAAGAATTCAACCACGATTGGGAATCCAACGTGACTGTTTCCATAGTCTACGTTCCGGTTTAAACCATTGTAGCAGAGTTACAACCCTATTCCAATTCTTCTACCTTTTCAATTGTGTTTTAATTACTCAGACTTTATCACGCTCTATTTTGTAGGGAGTGGAAATTTATAATTAGATTTCTATTTTGAGTCCTTGTTCTAATAAGGCTCCCTCACACCTATATGAATGGTTTGATGGTCAAGTTATTTAATTAGTTGAGATAGAGAATATAGTAGATAGACATGTTCAATTAGTTTATGTTTTTGCATAGACAATGTTTTGTTTTTCAATTATGATCTTATGAATAAGATATTCCAAAAGAATCTCTTTGGATTGTGATATCTTGAGTTATGCAATGAAGATATTTTTAGTTATTGTTGTGTTGAATTAGTTTGAGGAGCTAGACTTGAGTTTATCTTGTGGAGACAGTCACTTGAGCAAGGGCCACTCAAGTTAACTGTTCCCCACTTTTCTTTCTGCACATTTATTTCTATTATCGTAGTTATTTTCATGATTATGTTTGTCTTGATCAAATTCTTCATGTGTGAATGTGAATATGATCTTGTATTGTATTCATTCTTTAATTTTTTCCATGCATTATCCTCTTAGTTAGTCAATTTATTCAAGTTAGAAAGTATTGGTTAATTATAAAATTCATTTCTTAACACTGAACTAGTTACAGTCTTTAGCTATAAGTACCTGTAGCAATAGCTCCAACATTACCTCTTTTCACTATTATGCAATTTATGATTTTCAGCGTGTGTAAACACATATGCTAGGATGATATAGGTAGTGAAGAGTCTTTGAATGCACATACAGTTCCAACATCATCAAAAGCTTACATTATCCTTGGTTGATAATTAAATGAAGGTATTTCAAGGGTTTAGTGGACTGTTCAATAGGACCCCCTCTAAATTATGTGTTTGACACCAAGTTTCCTAAACATTAGTATGCCTCTACAATTTTTGCGCCATTGTTGGGGATAGTGCTACTTTATTCATATTTTTTTATTTCCAGTTTTCATAGTTTAGTATTTTGTTTCCAGCATTAGAAAAATTAGGTTTTACTCCATCAATACCATAAAATTTCACTAACACTGTGTAGGAGTTGTTGCTATACAAAGTCACACCTATTGAATGTGGAGGCGATGAGATGCCTTGAGAAGATTTCTCCCCTCATCACACGAAGCTAGAGAGGATATTGGTGATTATAGTGATCAAAGTGAGGGTATTCCTGAAGAATAACTTTCCCTTTCACCAACATCCATTGTAGATATAGAGGAGACCTTACAAACCATGGGTGATGTAGTGGTGGAAAACATGTCACTTTTGAGTTCCCAATCACCAACTAGGAGACATAATCTATCTTGAAGAATATACCTCCTTCAATGTTTCCTTTCTTCTATAGTTTGGCTACTAAGGATCCATAAACCTTCTTGTTTGAGTTTGATGTCCTATTTAGGAGTTATGACTACATAATTGATGCACATAGACTCAAGCTATTTCTAGTAACCTCGAAGGATGCTACCTTAAGATGGTTTATGGGTCTGGGGAGAGATGTTGTTCCAAATTGGGACACTATGAAGATAAAGTTCCTAGAGAAATACCAAGACTATTGTAGAGCAGTTGATAGAAGAAGGGATGACATTTTCAGAATGTATCAAAAAGAAGATGAACCATTAGAGGACTATGTAGAAAGGTTCTAGTTCTACTTGAAGAAGAATCCACAAAATAGACTTTCAGAAGAATCCCTAAAATTGGTGTTTTAAGAGCAGTCAATGATGAATGTATGGATTCCCTTAATATTATTGGGTCAATAGATGTGTCATAGTTACCTTTTGAAGAAATCTACAAAGTTTGTAGAAACTAAATAGAGGAAAGCTAATTGTAAGTGCAAAAGATTAGCAAGTATTACAGAGGATAGACCAAAGAGAAAAAACTTTCAAGCACTGGAGGGTGAAGATAGACAACTATTCTACATTGCACAAAGGAGGCCATGAAAACCAAGAAAAGGTATGCCTCAAGATCCTTTTAATTTCAATACACCATTTCGAGTTAGCAACCAAAACTTCTCTAGTTGGAACCCTCAGCCTTGAGCAAACACACAAAACTAATGGTAAAATTCCCAACCAAACTGGAACCATCAGCAACAAACCATGTAGCCACAACAAAATTTTCAATGATCTAACTACAACCCCCAATGGCCACATCAAAATCAATGACAACCTCAATGGAAAAAAGGATATCAATGGAAAAACTAAAATATAGATTACTAACAACCACAATAGCCTTTGTAGCCACAACAACATGCCATCACACCCAATCCGACAAACCCATCATCTTAGCCACCAAGAGCACCTCAACTGCTAGCCCAACCTGTACCTAACCCAAATAACAATCCTGTTCAACAAGCCTACACTAACGAGGCTATTCAATACCCTACTTATGGGGTAGAGGTGAGTGATTTCCACCTCAGGTTGGGGAAAACATTGGTTGGGCCTTCGTCCCCTCAAATCACTAAGTTGGAAGATAAAGAACCCTCACCGGAAGCCTTGGACAACCCACCTATTGAACCTGAGTCAATAAAGTAAACCAAACCACTTCAAGTCCATAGCCTCCATTCCATAAGTGTTTAGCTATTCAAAAATATCATAACCTAGCTGAAATTAACCTATTAGGGAAGCTTCAGGATGTGTGCCTAAAGATACCTCGCATTCAAGCCATCAAGGACATTCCCATTTATAGAAAAACAATGAGAGACCTTTTTCTTAAAGGCTAGGGAGAAAATGGAAGGACCCTCAAACTGTACATGTCTTAGGGAATCTTGTTGGCATTATGTTAGGGGACATCACTCTCCCTAACTATACTGACCCTGGAAGTCTAGTTGTGGATGTTAAGATAAATGGTACCCTCATCAAAAACACCTTGATTGACTTAGGGGTAGCCATTAATGTGATCACTAAGAAAAAAATGCAGCTATTGCAGTTAGTAAACCTTATACCTACACCCATTGTTCTACAATTGGCAAATAGGTCAACAATGAAACTTGAAGGAATCATTGAGGACTTGGTCATAACTTTGGATTCATGGGAGTATCCTACAAATTTTATAGTACTACATTCAAAGGTTAACCTTGTAGGTTATCCCCTTATTCTAGGAATACCTTGGTTAGCAACAACTGATGCATTTATAGGCTGTAGGTTTGGAAACATGATTATCTCAAATGGAACTATGACCAAGAAGTTGGTCCTTTATCCACCAACCCAACCTCATGCAGATCTAGAGTAGACCATATGGCCTACCCTAGATGAAGAAGACCAACATTCCTTGCAAACTCTCATGACCATTGAACGTAGACCTTTGTTGAGCAACCAAGATGAGGATGATTTAATTTCACACATTATACATAATAATTGTGGTAGGAACCCACAACAACAAAACTGTCTCTCATGTCTACAGGATCCTTTGCAAAATATTATACTCGCTAATACTTCAGAATCAATATCCTAGCTTTTCCATCCTTTATTACCACAACGTGTCCCTGATATTGTTGGACTCAACTTTTCATCCATACAATTAGCATCCAATACTTTAGAAATCATGCCAGGTAGAATGCTAAATGTTAACAATGGATTAACAATTGAGCAGTGGACTTCCCTAACCATTGTGTTGTAGAAACACACAACCTTTGCATAGGACTACCATGATATGAAGGGAATTGATCCAGATTTGTGCATGCATAGGATCTATATAAATGATGGTTCCAAACCAATTAGACAAACCTAGAGGAGAATGAACCATGCACTGAGAGAAATAGTCAAAACTGAGTTACAAAAATAACTTGATGTAGGTTTCATTTACCCTATTTCTAATAGTCAATGGGTGTCACTTCTAGTTATTGTCCCTAAGAAAAGAGGGAAATGGAGAGTATGTGTGGAATATAGAGAATTAAACACAACCACTAGGAAAGACCACTTTCCACTACCTTTCATTGATCAAGTGGTTGACTCCCTAGTAGGTAAAAAGTACTCCTTTCCAGATGGATTCAATAGCTACAACCAGATTAGAATAGCTTTATAGGACTAGGATAAAACTAAATTTACATTCCCTTGGGGCACATATACCTATTTTTTTCTCCCCTTTGGACTATGTAATGCTTCAACCACTTTCCAAATGGCAGTGCTAAGTATTTTCTTAGATTTTGCATGTGAATCCATGAAAATCTACATGGATGATTTCATAACCTATGGAGAAACATATGATGAAGCACTCATAAACCTAGAGAATTTTTAAAGAGGTGTCAACAACACAACCTATCCCTAATTCATGAGAAATGTTTCATGATGATGACCCAAGGAGTTATGCTAGGACATTTTGTATCAAGTGAAGGGATTCAAGTGGATCCAAATAAAATTGAGATAATCTCCACACTCCCTGTGCCACAAAAACAAGGAGATGTCAGGAGTTTTCTAGGACATGCAGGCTACTATAGAAGATTCATTCAGGACTTTAGAAAAACTATAACACCTTTATTTGTTCTACTCACAAAGGATATAGAATTTGAGTGGACCACAAAATGCCAACACTCTTTTGAAACACTTAAGACAACACTAACAAAATACCTATCTTGAGAGGACCAAATTGGACTTTTCCTTTCCACATACACATAGATGCTTTTGAATTTTCCATAGGAGCAGTACTTGGACAAAAGGAAGGTAATAAGGAGTATGCCATATACTACATTAGCGAGAATTTACAAGGGGTATAACTCAACTATAGAGTCGTAGAAAAAGAGATGTTGGCAGTTGTCTATGTAATTAACAAGTTTAGGCACTATATCATAGGGTACCTAGTCTTTATTCACACTAATCACACTACAATAAGATATTTAGTGAATAAACTTATGGTTGGTGGAAAACTTGTTAGGGGGCTATTATTGTTGCAGGAATTTGATATCACCATAGTTGACAAGCCCGATAAAGCAAACATGGTGGTAGATTTCTTGTCCAGATTACCAACTCAATTAGCAAAAGGTGTTGTTGATGATTCTTTTCAAGATGAAAATATATTTTCACTAACATTGCAGACACCTTGGTTTGTTGATATTTCAAATTACCTAGTAGTAAGATAGATACCACCTCATTTCTCCCCTAGAGAGAAGAGGTCGTTAGTGCACAAGAGTTTCCCCTACTCTTGGGTAGTCGGTTATTTATTTTATATAGGTCCAAAAAATATTATGAGGAGATTCATAAGAGAGGATGAGGTCTATGACATCCTCAAAGCCTACCATGATGAACCTTGTGGGGTACACTTTGCAGCAAAGAGGACTACAGTCAAGATTCTCACCACTAGCTATTATTGGCCAACTCTTCATAAGGATTTAGTGAAATATACAAGGAGCTGTGACAAATGTCAGAGGATGGGAAGGACAACTAAGACTTATAAGATTCCTTTGCAACCATAGTTGATATTAGCACCATTTGATAAATGGGGGCTAGACTTCATTTTCCCAATATCACCAACATCCAATAACAAGGAGTATATCCTAGTTTGCATGGATTATCTGACAAAGTGGGTTGAATTCAAAGCATTGCAATTTGCTAGATGTGGTAATGTAGCCAAATTCCTATATGAAGACATATTCAAAAGGTATGGAGTTCCAAGAGAAATTATGATAGATCAAGTTCCATAGTTCACATCAAAGTTGATTACCAAATTGGTTCAAGAGTATGAAATAAGGCATAAGAAGTCAACACCCTAGCATCCCCAAGCCAATGGGCAGATGGAAGTAACAAATTGGGAGATTGAAAACATCCTGACCAAAATAGTATAGATTCACAGAAAAAGATTGGGTAGCCAGGTTACCTAAGGCAGTATGGGCCTATACGACAACATGGAAGACAACAATAGGCTTTACACCCTATGAGTTGGTGTATGGTAAAACAACAAATTTTCCCATTGAATTTGAATACAAGACACTTAGGACAACAGTTGAACTAGATATGGATTTGATAAAGGAACAAAAAGAAAGACTACATAATTTGAATGGATTAGATGAGATTAGGATGGAAGCTATGCACCACACTGAGATTGTTCAAAAACAAAGAACAAAATGACATGATCAGTTTATAAAAACAAAAGAATTCAGTGTGGGTGACTGGGCTTTATTTTACGACTCAAGGTATAAAGATTATAAAGGGAAGCTTCAAACAAGGTGGTTAGGACCATATGAAATAGAGCAAGTTTTCCCAAATGGAGCTATCAATTTGTAAATTATAGATGCTATTAGATTTTCACCATTGGTCAATGGACGCAAATTGAAAATTTACAAGAAGCCAACACAGAAAGATGATATTATCATTGGTCTAATGCAACAATATGGACCACATAGTGATTTAGATAAAGACATTGCACAAGACAATGATCATGACAAAGGCAATAATCCTGATGAAGAAATTCTAATAGACAACAAGAATATAGAGGTATGCACTATAGGTTCTACAAATGCCTCATTAGATGAGTTGCACAATTTGTCTACTGAGGTCAGCCAAGTATAATTTTTTAACACCTACACATGCACACATTGCACATGTGACACAATCAACAATTCTTTTCAAAACACTCCATGATGTAGTAGGGACCTATAGCTTTATGAATAAAATCTGATACAGTTTAGATAGGGACCTATTGTGTAAGGTATCCACAACATGTGCTAGTCAACAAATTAAAAAATTTCTACCAACTTAATTGCATGCCATCCACATACATTATAATTTTTTCGTACATGTCGCCAAATGCCTATCATGTCATTTCATTCATCCCATCCCACGATGCATTCCTCAATTTCCATACATTCAAGAGATCATTTCATATCCATAAGCTGTACATTTTGCAGCCTTTCATTACCACGTGCCACCCTGTCATTTCATCCATCAACTATTGCAATTAAGCAAACACTAAATCATAATTACATTGCAGACACTCCTAATCAGCTTCACATGAGTTGAGTTCAGTTCACTTCACATCGATAGGTACACATTCTAATTTACCATAATTAACATAGGTTGTAATTGTCTTTCAATTTATTCACATTTAATTTTGCATGCTTCATACTCATTATCTTATTTCCACTATATGTAATTAAACCTTCAGCCAAGTAAAATATAATTGAGGTCACTTAATGACTTTAGTTGGGGGGAGAGTACATTTTCCAAGGTTTTCATTTTTCATTTTCACCACCAAAGACACCAAATACCTTTATGCCTTGTAAAGCTTTTGTCATCAGTTTCCCAATTTTGAGCCGTAACATAAGCCAATTTAAATTGTAACAGACAAAGAATAAGCAGTTGAATTTCAAGAATTCAAGTATAGCAGACATGAAGGATTGGAAAGGTTAAAGTTGTGAGCTAAATTTGTAGAATTTTAATAGAACAGAGTAATTTACCATCATGGGAGGAGATATTATTCATAGAGAACCTTTTGCACATCAACAGATATTAGAAGATAGGTCAGTCTTGCCTATTTTTAGAAATGTAGGATGGTTGGACTATTTCCTGAGATTTATAGAGTACAATGAAGATATGACATAACAGTTTGTAGAGACACTATAACATGATGGAGCCACTGTTCGAGGGCTAAAGATAGATGCTTTAGAAGATGTGATTGTAGATGTATTCGGTTTGCCAAGGGAAGGAGTTGAATTCCCTATCAGGGCAAATGTATTAGCTATTAGAGATGAATTCAGAGAGCCTAGAGAGAACCTTGAGTCGACAGACCAAGGTACCAAAATATTATCACTACCATGGGCATGGGATTTTGTTGCCTCTTATATTGTCAAATATCTTACATGTGATGGTAGACAATCTATTTTGTATATAGTGCATTTCAAACTTTTAAGATATAAAGGTTAATGTGCCAAGTTTTCTTTATAACATGTTGAAGAGAATGGGGTTTGAATACAAACAAAAAAGAAACACTACAACCATGCCACACTATTATTTAATTACCCTACTTGTGAAAAGAAGTCTAAGGGTTCAATACCCACATGTTTCTTGGGAAATATTTTTAATTTTTGATCATATTAGCAATATTATTGAAGAACCAGTTGTTCCAAAGAATTTGGAATCACTTTTTGTATCATTAATGGAAATTCCATCTGCTTCACCTATTGCTTCACCTACCCACAACAGGGGAGAACCAGAGGAGCAGAGTCTGCGAAGGTCACCACCCGCAACCTTTGAGCAGCCTGTAGTAGGGGATGTCTAGGAAACCCCAACTTCTTCTAAAACAAAAAAAATAAGAAAGAGGAAAGGTGGATCTTCCTCTTCACCCAAGAAAGTGCAAAAGAAGAAGGCCACCTAGCCAAGGAATTCACATCGCTTGAAAAGGAAGGGTGTCATGACCTGGGTAGTGTCAAGAAATAGGAGGAAAATATTATTGTGACAGTGGAAGATTTAGACTTGCAAGACAATGTTTTTGAGGATGTGCATACACCTGTTAAAAGAAAATGGTATGTTTCAACCACCTCTAAATTTGACTCAAAGGATATTTTTGTTGCTAATAAAATAAGAAAAAGAACCCCACAAAGCCCTAATAGTGAGGGTTGTGCATATATTGGGGTTGGTGATGACCAAACTTTTGAAGAAGATGAGAATTTTTTTATAGAAGAAAGAAATGTAAATAAGGAGTTACATGAAGCATTAAAAAGAACTAAACAGTTAGAGGAACTGG